>VZQC01011351.1:114910-234429 GCA_009823505.1 Rhizomys pruinosus
GCACAGTATTTCCAGGCAGGTGAGGTGTAGCTGGTGCTGACGGAGGAGTCTTGCTTGACTCAGGGAGACCCATATTTGCTTTATTGGTTTAGTGGCCTTTGGTAACACTCTTTGATATTCCAGAGACCATCTGTACACTTGCATGTGTGGTCTCAATACATCTTTCCCATGTTAACATCAGGTCTTCGACAGCAGGGCCTTATCACCTCTCTTCTTGCAGGTATCCCAGTTTAGAGGCAAGGATTCTTTACCTTTTGTGGGGGCTTGGATTCCCTAGCCAACATCTCCTTGGTAGAATAATCCATTGCTGATGTCAGAGCTCCTGTATTAATATATCTTACTTAAGTGCATAGCTTAAGGAGACTTTAGTATTATATTTGGTTCTGAATAGAAAATAATCCTTTTCACAGTTCCTATGTCTATTAGTCAATCAAAGAAGGCATTTTACCAGTTTTATAAGAGATTACCTCTATAACAGTTGGCTCCAATTTACCCTTGCAATTCAAATCTTAAAACTAACTACAGGAAAAGATTTGTATGTTCCAACAGGTCAAAATGTCACCAACTTAATGGCTGAGAAAGAAAAGATACAGCTTTGCATTGAGTAGGATGTACCAGAAAGTGCCAACAGAAAGGTTGGCCCATCTGAACATTGAAAGGAAGAAAAGCCTCAGATTGCTACAAACATCAAACCCCTCTGTGGATCCTACTTGTAACAACTACTTATAATGAGTCCTGACGAAACTTACCTTCTAGGTGCTGTAAAGGTTTTAATATGAGAGACTTTCTTACCCCCCCCCCATAGAACAAGGAGAAATATGATGATGATGAGTTCATTCTCCAACTGTAGATTGGAGACAACTGTTATAGAGGTAATCTCTTATAAAACTGGTAAAACTGCCTTCTTTAATTGACTAATAGACATAGGAACTGTGAAAAGGATTATTCTCTATTCAGAACCAAATATAATACTAAAGTCTCCTTAAGCTATGCACTTAAGCAAAATATATTAATACAGGAGCTCTGACACCAGCAATGGATTATTCTACCAAGGAGATGTTGGCCAGGGGATCCAAGCCCCCACAAAAGGAAAAGGCTCCTTGCCTCTAAACTGGGATACCTGCAAGAAGAGAGGCGATAAGGCCCTGCTGTCGAAGACCTGACATTAACATGGGAAAGATGTATTGAGACCACACATGCAAGTGTACAGATGGTCTCTGGAATACAAGATAGTGTTACTAAAGGCCACTAAACCAATAAAGCAAATATGGGTCTCCTTTAGACAAACAAGACTCCTCCATCAGCACCAGCTACACCTCACCTGCCTGGAAATACTGTGCAGCAGAGGCAGCCATATGCCTGTATATCCCAAATCTAATTGGCTATTGGCTCTCTCCTTGGAGGAATAATCCATGGCTGATGCCATAAGTTTACATCCTCTAATGGTTAGGAGATGTTATAAGCCACAGTAAGACCCTGTCATATTTAAGAGAAAAAATATAATTCATGGATTAACGTACCATCCATCATCTGTGTCTATACCAAAGTAACCTACCATAACAATTAGTACTGCTTAAATACCTATATATCTAATTGCTTGTGCTTCATTAGTAGGATTGAAAGGTTACTTCTGGACAAATTGTTAGCCCATGAAAGGAAACAGCCAGAATTGACCAGAGTCCAAGACAACAGCTCCAGAGAAAGTAGACTGTTTTGCTTCTCATCCACCTGTGTCCCTTTTCTAAGCCTAGGGAACAATCTGCGGAAGAGGGGGCGTGGTAGAATGTAAGGGCTGCGATTGGGGTGAATGGTGAAACTACAGCAATATAGCCTGGACACTCATTTGATCAACTTGATTGAACATACAAGACCCCCCTGCTGGATGGTGGGACCCATGGGCTGTGTTGGTTTGGGCACAACTGCTTGCAAATTGGTTTTACATGAAGGATGCTTGTACTCATAAATTATCACTTATTCCTAAAAAATGAAAAAAAAACTGAGAGAAAGATGCAGTACAGTTATGGCAGAATGCATGATCTGGAATGGGGTGGGGTGGGGTCGGGGGAAGGGAAAGGGAAATATGCCTGAACTGAATTGGAAAATGATGTATGAAATACATAAAACATCAATAAAAAAAGAAATGTTTATCATTTCCCACCAGCAATCAGCTGTATGCCTCCAAATATACAGCTTGAAGAGAAATGCCTTTCACACAGCCTCCTCTGCATCATTACCCTTGAGCTAGCTAGCTAAGTGGTAACCCAGAGGGGCACCTAACAGAAATGTTGCAATAGTTATGAGGGCACTGGAAAAATCTATGTCCCAAAGGACTTTCATACTCAGTTCATCATGTAGAAATCCAACTGAACTGTGAAAAAAAAAAAATCAACATTAAGCATTTAAAGATTTTGCAGTTCATAAAAGAGGGCAAGTACTAACTTAATAAAATTAATAACAAAACCTGATCTGGGAATTAAATACAGTTTTGATAATTTTAAGCAACTCCACTATTATCTGAAAAAGTTATGGTATATGCTAAAAGATAAAATTTATGCTTTGTGTCATGGTTAAGGCTAATTGTCAACTTGACAGAAGTTAGAATCACCCGTGAAGAACCAAACAGAGGTCCTCTGTGAGAGCATTATGTGTTCTTAATTGCTGAGCCATCTCTCCAGCCCAGAGATTATCTTGATGCCCTTAATTGAGTTCCCCACTACAGGTGACACCATCCCCTAGGCAGGAGATCCTGGGCTGTACAAGAGTAGGGAAAGTGAGCTGATCACTAGCTGATCACTACACACTGATTGCTCCCATCAGATTTTGAATATATTGTGACCAGCTGCTTCAAGTTCCTGCCACTGTGACTTCCCTGATGGGCTATAACCTGGAACTGCCAGCCAAACAAAGTTTTTCTCCACTTATCAACTTAGATAAGTGTATAAGCTGAACAAAGAGGAATAATGCAAATGAAGGAACAGAGCCATAAAAAGGACTAGAATTGGGGGCTGGAGAGATAGCCTAGTGGTTAAGAGCACTGACTGCTCTTGCAGAGGACCCGGGTTCGATCCCCAGCACCCACATGGCGGC
The DNA here is from genome assembly GCA_009823505.1 of Rhizomys pruinosus. Taxonomy (NCBI): domain Eukaryota; kingdom Metazoa; phylum Chordata; class Mammalia; order Rodentia; family Spalacidae; genus Rhizomys; species Rhizomys pruinosus. The sequence goes on from VZQC01011351.1 coordinate 117,998, forward strand.
TAAGAACCGTCTGTAACTCCAATTCCAGGAGAACTCCAGTTCCAGGGGAATCCGAGACCCTCTTCTGATCTCCGAGGCATTGCATGACACGGGTGCACAAACCTACATGCAGACAGTACATTCATACACATACAAAAATAAATTAAATTAAAAAAAAAGGATTAGAATTTCCCACAGCACAGTGAGTAAGCACGCCAAAAGGCAATGTCTCTTAAGGTGTTAGCCAATATACCTAGGCAGCCAAACCCACATAGGCAGGGGCAATACTCACATTTGCACCATTTTCCAGCAAGGCTCTAGCACAGGCCACATGACCTCCAAGGCATGCCTCATGGAGAGAGGAGTCCCGGTTAATTGTCACAAGATTCACATTGATACCCTACAATTTGGAGAGAAAAGAGTTCAATGTTACATCAGCCAGAGAATGGCCAGTAATGTTGTTCAACTGGTTTCTGATTTATGCATCTGGCTGTGTGATATGAGTGCTGTAGAGCAAGGAGCAGAGGTCATGGCCAAGGGAATCTAAACTCAGCATGAGGACCTCAGAGTCATTTAATCATCAAATGTTTATTCAGTATTCTTGGTCAGCCATGTGCTAGGACTTTAGTCTTCAAAATTCATGACATTGGTCTCTCTCTTCCAAGAGCCTACTGGGAAAGCAGAAAGAAATCATGTTGAAATTTCAGTTGGGACTATGGAGTGTCTTCAAAGTAGCATGGTGGTACACACCTTCAATCCCAGCACTCTGGAGGAAGAGGCAGGCGAATCTCTGTGAGTTCAAGACCAGACTGCAGACTGGTCTACATAGTGATTTTTAGGCCAGCTAGGGCTACTGGGAGACCCTGTGTCAAAAAGACTCAGGAAGAATAAGAATAAGAATAAGAATAAGAATAAGAATAAGAATAAGAATAAGAATAAGAAGGAGGAGGAGGAGGAGGAGGAGGAGGAGGAAGAGGAGGAGGAGGAAGAAGAGGAGGAGGAGAAAGAGGAGGAGAAAGAGGAGGAGAAAGAGGAGGAGAAAGAGGAAACTTCAATGGGTGCATACCTTTAATCCCAACACTTAGGAGGCAGAGGCAAGTAGATCTTTGAGTTTGAGGCCACTCCAGTCTACATAGTGAGTTCCAGGCCAAACAGGGCTGCATAGTGAAACCCTGCCTAAAAAGTATACCTTTCCATATGAGGTAGTACTTAGCTAAGGTTTAATGTGTAAAGTTTCAAGCTGAGAAGACAATGTGCTATTTCAGGGGAGGGGGACACAAATATGCAAATGCAAGAAGTGAAGAGAAGTGTGGTAGGCACAGTACTGGATTGTTGGTCATTTTGGAATCAGGAAGAGCCCACGGAAAGGAGAACTAAGAGATGGGGGACATGCAGAGGGGTTAGTTGCAGTTGGTTGATGAAAAGATCTTAATTTGCAAACAGTGAATACAAGTATTTTAGGGGAATGAGGCACCTATAAGGCTATAGAGCTCCTGGAGATCAGAGATTAGCCACTTGGGAGAAGTACCCGAGAAGTAGTAGAATGAAGCGTCAATGAGTGGAGCAGGAATAGAAGACAGAAGTAAGAAAAGCCATAGAGTTCCGGCTGTGAATCAAGGCAGGATGGCATAGCCTGTGGTGGGCCAGAGCAGCAGCAGGGTGCTAGAGTTCAGGGATGAAGGGATGGAAATGAATCTGGAGCAGAACAAATACTCCTAGCTTTAAGAGTAGAAAGTTCAAGGAGCTGGAGAGATGGCTCAGAAGTTACGAGCACTGGCTGGCCTTGCAGAGACCTGGGTTCAATTCCCGGCACCCAACTGACAACTGACAACTAACAACTGTTCATAATTCTAGTTTCTAGGAGATCTGACACCCACTTCTGACCTCTGCATGCATTGCACAACAACGATGCACCTACCTACATGCAGGCAATACACTCATACACATAAAATAAAAATGATAATTAAAATTTTGGGGGGGGGGAGTCTTTTTGAGACAGGTTCTCCCTGTAGCCCCAGCTGGCCTGGAACTTGCTCTGTAGACCAGGCTGGCCTTGAGCTCACGGAGATCCGCCTGCCTATGCCTCCCAAGTGCTAGGATTAAAGGCATATGCCACCACACCCAGTGATATTTAAATGTTTTTAAGTAGAATGTTCAGTAGAAGTGGACCTGGTGTCTCATGCCTATAATTCCAGTGTTTGGAAGGTCTACCCACGATGGTTATTGGCAAGTTTGAGCCAAGTCTGGATTTCATGGTGAGTTCCAAAGCATGGGATATAAACTGAGGCTTTGTCTCAATACAGAAAAAAAAAAAAACCACCTCTTTGGGATTTACTTTTGTTCAAAGAATTCCTTGGCTCTGCATTGCATTAAATTGTTCAAAAAGAGAAACAAGCTGTTATACAGCTATAATTCCAGGATTCAGGCAGTTGGAGCAGGAGGATCACATCCTGAGTTCAAGGTGTAATGAATGAATCTACCATGTTTCTGGCCTCAGTCAGTGGTATTGCATCATGTATCTTCGCTGCAGTCTTGGTTCTGAACACACATGTGCACTTCACACTGTGAATAGTGTCATACCACACAGCACCAACAAACACTGTCAGAAACACTTTAGGTCACTTTGAGACTATTATATTATTAATCATAGTGTTTTACTATATGTTACATATATAAACATGTTTTTGTTTTAATACAAAAATAGTTCAATTACAGAAGACTCCTGATTTTTTTGACTGTTATTTCTGGGCATGTAAGTATCAAATTAGTATATCTCTGGATTGTACTGTATTAGAATATTTGATTTTTTAAAATGCTATCTGAGATAATAGCTTGAGTTTCATAAAAGAAATCATTCAATGACTTTCGGCTAGAGATTAGAACAAACTTGCTGACAATTTCTGAAAGGACTTTAATATACTTTTGGGGGGGTAATTTTTTGGAGAGAGGGTCTCCCTTTAGTCCCAGCCGGCCTGGAGCTCATTATGTAGACCAGGCTGGCCTTGAACTCATAGAGATCCGCCTGCCTCTGCCTCCTGAGTGCTGGGATTAAAGGCATGCACCACTAAGCCCGGCCTGGCCCTAACATACTCCTACCACTTATGCTACACATTTATTTATACAATTATAGAATCAAAATGTGTGCATAATATATACATATATATTATTATAAAATCAAATTACTAATCAACTCATAAAATGTTAAAGATAATCTGTGTCTGGCGTTATCAAATATTCAACAACGATTTTTTAAATTTTTTATTAATTTTTATGTTTATGAATGTACTGTCTGCATGTAGGTTTGTGCACCCGTGTTGTGCAATGCCGCCGAGATCAGAAGATGTGTCGGATTCCCCTGGAACTGGAGTTCTCCTGGAATTGGAGTTACAGACGGTTCTCAGCCACCATGCGGGTGCTGGGGATCAAACCCAGATCCTCTGCCAGAGCAGTCAGTGTTCTTAACTGCTAGGCCATCTCTACAGCCCCAACAATGATTTTTTTTTTATTTTTCATGAGTATGAATGTACTGTCTGCATGTAGGTTTGTGCACCCATGTCGTTCAATGCAGCGGAGGTCAGAAGAGGGTGTCGGATTCCCCTGAAACTGGAGTTAAAGACGGTTCTCAGCCGCCATGTGGGTGCTGGGGATTGAACCCAGGTCCTCTGTAAGAGCAGAAGGCACTCTTAACCACTAGGCCATCTCTCCAGCCCAAACAATGATTTTTTTGTGTAAAGCAAAGCAAACACATGTACTTTCATATCTATGCAAATTTGATTTTATCTTTAATAGATAGTAAATTACATGTATGTGAAAGAATTATTTTAAGGCATGTTTATGTTTTTTTAAAGAGTAAATATTTGGGCTGGAGAGATGGCCTAGCGGTTAAGAGCGCCGACCGCTCTTACAGAGGACCCAGGTTCGATCCCCAGTACCCACATGGCGGCCGAGAACCGTCTGAAACTCCAATTCCAGGAGAACTCCAGTTCCAGGGGAATCCGACACCCTCTTCTGACCTCCGCGGCATTGCACGACACGGGTGCACAAACTTGCATGCAGACAGTACATTCATACACATACAGAAATAAATAAATTTAATAAAATTGAAAAAAATATATTGAAAATTCTAAATAAAGGATATTTAAAAAATAGTAAATATTTGATTCGTGAACTACATATTTTATATTTATATACACACACACAGAGTTGTGTGAATATTTTTGGCAAAAAGGGTGTTCATTGTAGAAAATTTGAGAAATAAGAAACCCTGGGCTGGAGAGATGGCTCAGCGGTTAGGAGCGCCAACTGCTCTTGCAGAGGACCTGGGTTTGATTCCCAGCACCCACATGGCAGCTAAGAACCGTCTTTAATTCCAGTTCCAGGGGAATCTGACACCCTCTTCTGACTTCCGTGGCATTGCACGACATGAGTGCACCAACCTACATGCAGACAGTACACTCATACACATAGAAAAAAATAATAAATTAAATTTTAAAAAAAGAAATAAGAAACCCTGTTTTAGGGTTGCACTACGTATTTCAAATTAGGTACACAATACAATTAGAAATATCTATTCCTGGGCTGGAGAGATAGCCTAGCAGTTAAGAGAGCTGACTACTCTTGCAGAGAACCCGGGTTCAATCCCCAGCACCCACATGGTGGCTGAGAACCATCTGTAACTCCAATTCCAGGAGAACTCCAGTTCCAGGGGAATCCAACACCCTCTTCTGACCTCCGTGGCATTGCACGACACGGGTGCACAAACCTACATGCTGACAGTACATTCATACACATAAAAAATTATTAATTAATTAATTAAAGAAATATCTATTCCTTTCCCTTTCCTTTTCTCTTTCCCATATATGATTTTATTTTAGGAAATCTTGATGCCCAGTGAAGAAAGAAAGGAAAAAAATCAAAGGAAAGGAAAGGGGCAAAGGGGAAAGGAGAAAGGAAGAAAGAAAAGAAAAACAAAACAACAAAAAAAGAAGCTTTAAAACAGCGAAGTCCGCAAGGTGGCAGAATTGTGCAAGAAACGAACCTAAAATGCAGTCCTGCTGGACAGGCCTGAAGGATCACCCAGAGGGAACCACCTCACTTGTGTACAAGAAAACAGACAGGCAGAAAATGTAAATTATACATAAGACTTGATTCTCTCCAGTTGTCAGTGATAGCATGACAACCAAGAAGATTCAGGACTTTGGGTAATGATTCACTCTCACATTTACCTATACTGGTTTAATGTTTTACTCACATTTAGGACATGTCATGAATGTAAATCAAAGTTTTAAAGTGTCGAATATATTAGACAGCAGCATAGCTCAGTGAGTAAAGGCACTTTCTACCAAGCCTGATGACCTGAGTTCCCTCCCCCAGATCCCCAGGGAGGAGAGGGGAACCAACTTCAAGGAGTGTTTAAATCCAAAGAGTAAGAAATTTAAAAATGGTTAGGTGATATCAAGGCCATAAGGGGGGAAAAGGCACAGTGACTCACTTCCTCTGTACACATGCAAAGTCCAAAACAAATAAAGCAAATGGAGTGTGTAGGTTCATGCATTTTCTCAGTCTTTCCTAGGATGCTCATTTAACATTTGAGAGATAAACTCAGCAATACAAATGAAGCACCTTAATGGCTAGGCCTTTAATAAATATTCTCTAAGGCATAAAATTTCTCTGACTATTGAAGTAGTTTAGTGTCTAGTATTGAAATGGGCCTCACTAGGGTAGCTGGCATCTCAGATGGTGCCCAGTGATACTCTCAGTTCCTAACACTGCCTCACATGTAATGATTTCTCCTTGGATGAGAATGGCGCTTATCAACTGACACCCAGTGAATGGAGAGTGGTAAGAGAGAAAAGATGTCACTTTGAAGATTAGGGTTTGATTGTACTTTTAAAGATTTTTAAATCTTATTTTTAATTATGTGTACATGGGTGGGGGTCTGTGCATGTGCGTGCAGGTGTCACTAGAGTTTGGAAGAGGATGTCTGAACCCCTAGAGCTGATCACCCAACTGTGGGTGCTGGAAACTGAACTCAGGTCCTTTAGTAAAAGCAGTAAGTATTCATAACCGCTGGAAGCATCCCTCTCCAACCCCAAGATTTAGCTTTTCAAAAATCCTTGATTTCCTTCTCTTTAGGCACTCTCTCTGAAGAAGGCCAGCTGGTACCTCATAACACAGTCCTTGGGAGAAACTCATGTTGCTAGGAACTGAGATTCATCAATAACCATCTGACTAAGTATGCAAACAGATTATCCCACCTCCAGCTGTGTGAATCATTAAATGACGTGGCGGACACTTGGCTGCTTGCTCCTGGACCCATTGAAACTTCAAGATTCCAGGTGTTTTTGGTTTGGACTACTATCTATCCTTTAAGGTGATTCATTACACAGCAACAGCTGACAAATACAACTTCAAGGCCATTGTCACTAATGCCCACTGGAATGAGGTAAGTTACTATCAAATAAATTTCAAGATCTACTTCATTGTCAGTCAGAGGAAATCTTCCTTTCAGGTAATAGAGGGCCCAAAAGGGAAAGGAGAAGAACTGGGCAGAAAATGAGGCAGCTCCTGGGGAAAGCAGAAGCGAGAGGAAGATGTGAAACACAAAGAGGATACAGAGACAGTACTTGGGCCCAAGAGGGGCAAACGGCAGTCAAAGCTAGAAAAGGATGATTCTACATTATAGCAGGAGCACAAAAGATCAAGTCTTCAGTTTACTTACTTGTCCAATTAAAGTTTTAAGAGTCAGCAGGCGCCCCTGGGCCGCAGCTTCATGAAGTGGGGATCGATCAGCCCAGCAGTCTGAAATCAAGCTCAGAGTTAAGGTTGGAGACTTTTGCTTGCAGTTCATACTGCCCACCCACTGGATGGAGGCTTGAGGAAAGAAAAGGAACCTAATTGGTACCATCCATCAAGCTTCCTTGTCAGATACAGGAGCTGGGCACAGTGGATCACTCTGGCATTTCAAGGGCAGTTTTAGCAAGGAATAAATTTTCTTCAAATAAATAGAGCCTAGTGCTCAGTCCTGAGAGTTCTAAGTCAAGTGAAGACCAAAACAGGTTAATGAGCTATGGCATTTTGCTCACTTCCATCCAACCTCCATCCATACCTCCCCAAAATTCAAAGCCTGTGCACTCAAAGAAATGAGAGAAAAAAGGGTATGGTATGGCTCAGTGGAAAAGCACTTTTCTAGCAAGTATAAAGCCCCAAGTTTGAAAGAAAGAGAAAAAGAGGGGAAGGAAGGAAGGAAGGGAGGGAGGGAGGGAGGGCGGTAGGGACGGGAGGGCTGGGAGGGAGGGAGGGAGGGAGGGAGGGAGGAGATTAGAGTTAATTCCGACCTTACTCTGGGACAAACAAAGGTCGACGCATTCACCTTTCCAGCAAAGTCCACCAGATGATTCTGGGGATTGACAAACGGCCTGGTGGTCTTTCACTTTCCCCCAGGATGACCTCCTCCAGATACATTCGAGGATTGGGAAACAGGACCGGTTAATAAAAAAAACAAAAAAAAAAAAAAAAAAACACAGAAACAACAATATATAACTAGTTTTCCCTTTTCAGAACATGTTGCTCGAACCGTGAACCGATAAAGAAAAATTCCCCCAGACCAGGCCAGATGTATCCAAAACCCCTGCTTGTGGTTTTTCCCTTTAAAAAACCACCCCAGTACAGGGCCCACTCCTTCAGCCTGCTACGTCTAGGAGGGTGGGTGGTGGTCCAAGCTCAAGCTTGAATAAAACTCTCTTTGCACTTGCATTGGAGTCATGTCTCCTGTAGGAGCCCTGCGACTTGGATCAGAAGGAAGGAAGGAAGGACGAAGGAAGGAAGGACGGAAGGAAGGAAAGGAAGGAAGGAAGGACGGAAGGAAGGGAGGGAGGGAGGGGAGGGCGGAGGAGGGAGGGAAGGGAGGGAGGGAGGGAGGGCAGGGCGGGAGGGAAGGCGGAAGAAGGAACGAAAAGTAGGGACGGAGGAAGGAAGGAGGGAGGGAAGGGCGGAAGGAAGGGAAGGAGAAGGAAGGAAGGAAGGAAGGACGGAGTGAAGGACGGAAGGAATGGGAAGAGGAAGGGAGGAAGAAGGAAGGTAAGGAAGGGAGGGAGGAGGGGAGGGAGGGAGGGAGGGAAAGGAAGGAGAGGAAGGGGGATTGGAGAAGGAAGGGAAAATATTTTCCTGAATTTTGGAGACAAATGTCTCTGATTCTTTTGATAATCAAGTCTATTTGGATGTACAAATGTCTTTTTCAGATTATATTATCCTGCAGAAGTTGTGCTTAGGCAGCTTTGTTTTGGGAAGACTAATGTGAAGGCAGAACATGAGGCCAGTGGAGCCAGTCTACCTGGGTTCAAGTTCTACTTTGACCACTCTCTGCCAAAAGTAGCATGCTGCCAATCACATTTGAACCTCAATTTCCTTATCTGTAAAACGGAGATAGAGTAATATACTATTTGGCAAGGGGCTTCGGCCTCTCAGAAAGTCAATCAAATACACTCACAGTGTTAGGGTCTCAAGGCCATTAATGATCCATTAAGTAGTCATGGTAAGGCATCTCTCAAAAGAACAGCCTCCAAACTACTTTATTAATGTATTTTTCCTGTGATTGTCTCTCTGCAGCTTTAAAAGGCATTTGAGAAGTAACCCTTTATGAAAAAGAGCAATCATTTGTTTTGGAAACCAGTTTAAGTTTTTAAATCTGTGACTTTTCTTTTCTTCTCCTTTTTTAAACAATGGCTATGCTCTTCACACACCAAATAGAATGCAATATGGTTTGGGTTTAACCCAAAGGGTGCCTCTGACCAAACTCTTACAAGTCATCCAAATAATGGCAGAAACTCGGGTTTACCATATCTACAAACTTGTTGAAAACAAAATCTCAGCAGAAATGACAGTATGTAGGTTTGAAATAATACAATGCTTCTAAGAAACTGTTTTTTTGTTGGATGAAAATCAAAACTGTAAACATTTCAAAAGTCCCCTTATCAATGTAAAAACCCAATGCATCTTCTGAGTTACAAAACTGGAGTACAATAAACTCTACAGAGTTGGGTTGATACTGGAGCCATTGGTTTGAAAACATGATTTTCAATATATCCAGATATAAAAACAAATTTTCATGGGTAATGTGCATAAACTTAACCTCTAATATCTTGCTATAAAGGAAGGAATTTTTCAAAAAAAAAAGAAAATCTCAAAAATACAGACAGTGACACAGAGGTTTCTTCTGGTTAAATATAGGACAATTTGAACACCAAAATAACAATGAGAGTAAGAAAATATATGCTATCAAACAAATTAATGTATCCGTGAATAGAATGTGTGTTTTTTTTTTTTTCCTAACAGAGAATAACCTACAAATGTAGAATAATAGGGCCAGCCTCAAATTATCACCCGGGAGGTACCATGATTACTAATTATAAAGGGAACAGGAGTAATTTTGTAGTGGGAAAAAATATGGAAACCACCTTGCCCAACACAGGTCATTAAAAACAAAAAGCTGTAAACATCAATGGAAGAAATTGGTACTGTGTGCCATCTGATCGGTTGCAGTGAGCCATAACATATGCCATCAGAGAGAACACAATGTGAAGAACACCCCATCGTTATCTGTGCTATTCTTGACCAAAAAGCATAATCTGACTCTAAGGAGATAACTATGTACCAACTCACACGGGGGAGAGGCATTCCATAAACCAAATGGCCTAGAACCAGTTACAGGACGGACTGAGGAACTGTTCCAGATTGAAGTAGGGGGTATGACCTCGAATGGATTCCTTTTGCTTTGAAGGGCATTATTGGAACAATTAGCGAAACATCAATCCAGGTCTCTGGCAAAGAGAAATGGAGATGTTTTTTGTACTGTTCTTGTAATTTCTCTGTTAGTTAAAATTAGTTCCAAAAAAATAATTTAAAAAAAAGATGAAAATAGACAAATAGAATTGTTTGTCCAAGTTCCAGGCCAGCTGGGGCTACATGGAGACCCTGTCTTGAAAAGACAAAAAAACATTGTTTGTCTCCATACCTGGTATGAATATATAATGGTTTCATAATTAAGAAAAAGACAAAAAATGGGTTAATACAAACATATATTGTATTTCTGGACCTCCACTTATTTTTTACTTCATTCAAAGCAGGTAGGTGGGATTTACTGAGTTTACTTTCAGGGAACGTGCTACTCCCTATATTGCCCCTTTTTGTTCCTCTCAGTACTTTCAGGGAATGATTAGAATTGAGGTAAAAAGTTTTAGAGAAGAAGAGTGGGAACTTTGTTATCTTGAATGTGTGAGAATACCAGCAAAGTAGAGGAGATATATACTAGGTGAACGTCCATCACTTTGGTTCTTGAGGACACCCAAATGAACACATTCAGACAAGTTTCTCCAATTGAAGCTAACTATACCCTATAGGAAAGAGGACTCCAAGCATTCCATAACTGTAAAACAGAAGGGAAATTGTAATAATAAATATGAAAGGGAGAATGAACTTTTAAATTAGATTAACCAACAATTTTCACTTGTTTTCCATACAGTTTGCATCTCACAGACATTAGATTGCTACCCACCATAACAGTGCAAAGTGAATTTCAAGATATTGTTCACTTAACTTTCTTTTTTGCACCATTGTTTAATATTACTTTAAAAAAAAAAATCGCTGGGCGTGGTGGTGCACGCCTTTAATCCTAGCACTTGGGAGGCAGATGCAGGCGGATCTTTGTGAGTTGAAGGCCAGCCTGGTCTACAGAGTGAGTTCCAGGACAGCTGGGGCTACAGGGAGACCCTGTCTCGAAAAGACCAAAAATATAAAAAATAAAATTTTAAAAATGTTTCACTCAATGAACAGTTTAGCATTTCATACCATGTCTGAGTATAAGTACTGACTGCCATTCAACTCTAGTAATAAATTTATTAACTTGGAAAATAATAACAACAAAAAAATCTGGTGAGGGGAATACTTTGAAATCTCAGACATTGATTCACATGAGCTAGAAATAGCATGATAATGTGTGTATATATTCCTGAGATAGGCAGCCTGTAGTTTTGATCTTATACGTCTCCATCTCAGTCATTGGCAGGTAAGCTTCTGAAACTATGGAAGTGAACATAGTCACTGGGGTACAAAGGACAATCTTTATCCACGGCTAGCAGCTCAGCATACCAAGCGATGGAAGAAGCAAATCTTCAATGTGGCTCTGTAATCCTGTTCTAACAATGGCTAGTCAACCCCAGTTACCTGTAGAACTATAGGGTTGAGCAGTTCTAATCTGAAAATTGAAACTGCAAATACTCCATAATCCAAAACTTTGAGAAATCTCACATGATACTACCACAAATGGAAAATTCCATATCATGCAACTTTGTTTCAATGGCTAAAATTATTTAAAATATTATTTGAAATTATAAAAATGAATTTAGAGTTTAAGCAAGGGTACCCTCCCCCAAGATATCTCCTTATACATATGCAAATATTCCAAACCCTAAAAAAATATGAATCTAGAACATTTCTGGTTGCATTTTGTGTAAGGGAGACTCACCTGTGTAAGTGACCTGTTCAAGCATAAAAGCAAACAAACAAACAAACAAAAAAATAAGATTCAAATGACCACTTGCTCTTAAAAGAATTAGCTTAAGATTTTCAACATGAAATGGATTTGTTATTCTTAAACTTGCCCCCCTCACAGACTGTCCTGATCTCTTTTCCTGTAAGAAGCAAGACTCTTAACCACATCTTTCATCCAGCTACAGACTCTAGTAACTTTCCACCATTTGTCAGTCTCATAAGACACAAAGCATAGTTTCCATTTGAGTTAAATGTGGCAAAACTAATGTTGAATGAAAGAAGCCAGAAATCAAACAGAATGCATGTGGGATTCTGTTTCAGTCAAGGAGAGAAAGAGGCAAACTCACCTAGGGCATTGGGAGTCAAAAGCAAACAGAGGAGGGATAGGGGTCGACAGGAATTAGGCATGGTAGGAGCCATACTGACAACGGTCTCTCTTGCTTGGAGGCTGGTCCTGGTTGTGTTCCTCTAAACATTTATTGATGCCCTTCTCTGTACTCAGGTCTTCAAATTGACTCCGCCCCTTGTAACTTGCACTGCTCATCCCCTCCAGGGTTCCTGGCCTCTCCCAAGTGCATGGCTCTCTCTGGTCCATTAAGCAGCTAGAAGACCCAAGACAGCATGTTCTTCTTACACACCCCACCTCCTCCATCTGGGTGCTTGCTTCTCTGAGGCTTTGAGAGGGAGACAAGGGAAAGGGACAGGGAAGAGGAGTCCCCAGTCCTACACAGTGGGCTTCAGCATGTTACCAGATTAACTCAGATTTGTAGTCCTCCCACCCCACTTTCAAAGGGAAAATTAGGAAATCAAAATTGGTTTAAAATAAATGAAATAGACTGGATTTGGTATGCTTTGGATAAACTGAGGCGAGAAGAAAAAACACTCTATTTCTTTTGATTTTTCCTGTAGCAGTCTTATAGAAAGCATGGAACAAAAGCTAGGAAATATGTACATTCAACTATGGGTCAGAACTCTGGAAATCTCTTCCCAGAAGATCAGCTCTTCGTCTCTAGTGCCAGGATAATGGAGGGAAATCCCTCAGTGTGGAACTTCTTGGGGGTCTTTCAACCCCCACAGTCAGGGTCGAGTTCTACTGTTACTTACTGCAGGCTTCTCCCTGGGTCTATGAACCCTCTATCCTCAGGCCTGCTCCTCAGCTACTTTCTTAACCATTGGAAGTTGTCCACTTCTCCTATGGTCCCTTATCAATGTACCATACTTGGATGTCCCCACCCCCAACTCTCACCAATGATTTTGAAGTCACCTGGGCAAATCTGGTGCTGTCTTCCACTGCACCAAGAAAAAGGGTAGGGTGGTTGTCCTGGGACTCTGCTTCACTGCAAGTCTGTTTTGTAATTCTTTCTCCTATGCCCCGTCCCCAAGTTGAGAATCACGGCAGGACAATTCAGCCAGGCAGGAGCCTAAGCAGATTCTCATCTGGAGAACTGAAGAACCAGGCAGCTCCTATTTCAGGTGCCTCTTTTTTTTTTAATCTTTTAATTTATTTTCATATGTCTATGAATGTATTTTCTGCATGTAGGTCTGTGCACCCATGTCCTGCAATGCCATGGAGGTCAGAAGAGGGTGTTGGATTCCCCTGGAACTGGAGTTAAAGAGGGTTTTTAGCCACCATGTAGGTGCTGGGGATTGAATCCAGGTCCTCTGCAAGAACAGTTGGTGCTCTTAACCGCTAGGCTATCTCTCCAGCCCCTCAGGTGCCTCTTATCTTTATGCACACGAAATTCCCAAAATTCATGGCAACCACTTTGATATGAAGATAGAGCTCTCATGGCTAGTGTTACAAATGGGACCAAAACCAAAACCAAAAGGTTTATGGACTTTAGAAAATACCATGCTCTGTTTTATAGAGGTATTGGCTTTTAAACTCTGCCTGTCTTTGTGGTCGATTTCCTGATCTTGGGAATTTAAAAACATATTATTTTGAGCTTTGGTACATTTCATACAAGAGTTCTTAATCAAATTTAGAACCTGTCTCCCACCCATGTCCCCCCACATACACACTGGGCCTCATGTTTTCTGCCATACATGTTAAGTCTCTTGAAATGCTTTGACATCAGCTTATCTCTACTAAGAGTATGAAATAGGCCCTAGGGCTGTATCTAAATTGGAGCATACCTAGAATCCTAGCACTCCAGAGGTGGAGGCAGAAAGATGGAAAATTCAAGGCTATCCTTGGCTATATAGAGAGTTTGAAGCTATCTTGGGCTACATGAGACTCTGTCTCAATTAGAAAAAATAAGTATGAAATGTTTTGCATTTCCAACCAGAAAAAAATATCACTCTCAAGGAACTAACATTTCCAATCCCATTGCTTACAGCTACGTGCTTCAAAGGAACTTGAGGGGTTTTCACACAACTCTTTTCCTAAATCTGCCTCAGCAAGGATCTCTTGGCTTTCTATTCTTATTGCCAAGACAATTGCCCACTGTAACATTTCTCAGTTTGCAAATTGGAGCAAATTGTTAAGAAATTAAAGATTGGGCTGGAGAGATGGCCTAGTGGTTAAGAGCGCCGACTGCTCTTGCAGAGGACCTGGGTTAGATCCCCAGCACACACATGGCGGCTGAGAACCGTCTTTAACTCCAGTTCCAGGGGAATCCAATGCCCTCTTCTGACCTCCATGGCATTGCATGACATGGGTGCACAAACCTACATACAGACAGTACATTCATACACATAAAAAATAAATTAACTAAATTAAAAAAAATAATTAAAAAAGAAATTAAGGATTAAAGTTATTTGGCAACTTTGAGATTTTTTCCCATTCCTTTCATGAAATATAACCAAGCTTTCCAAGTAAATAAATACTTAAATAGGACTCAATTACTCTCTTCTAAAGCACTCTATTTTTACTTTTTTGGCAGTCTGCCTAGGTTACAAGGCTGTCTGTAAATACATTATGAAGATAGTTCACAAATATATTTGCTTGCTCGTGATGAGGTATATGGAAAATGTTCAAGTAATTTTTTCACTTCTTCCTTCAAATCTTTTCTCAAAATGTGACTTAGACCTCGAGTTCTCAGATTCTTTGAATAACAATTTCATGACAACCACTAAAACTATTTATTTCAATAACAAAATTGGTTCAGATGGAACATGGTTGTTTAAGTTCCAAGTAGTCAAGCTTAAAACGCACTAATTCCTGGAATTTGTTTTCTAGAAGGTTTACCTTGTCTAATTTCAAGAAGGTTTTGTTATTATTTGGTTTATTATTCTAGAAGACCACTAGCTTCTGCCCATCCTTGGTGCACATGTAGCCATCTTTAATCAGGTTCTGAAATAAGGGGAAGCAACTTCTCCTGTGGCATTTGTCAAAGAGAACAAAAGTCACAAATCTCATTTCTGAATCCAAATAAAGGTAATAACTTAGAAGAATTAGTAATTTTTTTTTCAGGAAAGCAAGGATAATTGGGAAAACATAATGAACATTCTGAGCAATCTAAAACGTTATTGTATAATGGACTTCAATGAATATTCATTCCAACATCCAGGTCTGATAAGGAGATGAAGTTTGGTCAGTGAACTGTGTTAAACAGATTCCTTTGAACCCATTAGGGGCCTGAGCTATGCTTATAGGTGGCAGATGTGGAGGCAGAATTTCTGCCAGGAACTCGCTGTCCTAAGTTAGAAATCGTCAACAGGCACCTGAGATTTTAAGTAACTCAGAGGACACTTAGGTCAAGCTTTGAGAGAAGAGGAGAGAATTAAATAAGAGAGAAAGCTAGGTAGTGGTGGGACAAAACCAGAGCACAGACAAGAATAGCTTACTGGAATGGAAAGGGGTCAGAGAGAGGGTTGTCAAGCCGAAGTTAGTCTCCTTAGAAAAAGAACACAACATTTTGAATACAGCCATGTAGAAATGAAAGTAGTATCTTACCTTACTTTTTTTTTTTTATTTTAAAAAGAAGATTCTGGGGCTGGAGAGATGGCTCAGCAGTTAAGAGCACTGATTGCTCTTGCTGAGGATCTAGGTTTGAATCTCAACACCCACATGGCCGCTAACAACTGTCTTGGGCTGGGCATGGTGGTGCATGCCTTTAATCCCAGCACTAGGGAGGCAGAGACAGGCAGATCTCTGAGTTCAAGGCCAGCCAGGTCTACATAGTGAACTCCAGGCCAACTAGGACTAAAGGGAGACCCTGTCTCAAAAAGACCAAAAGATTCTACAACTCTTATCTGCAACTGTAAAATTTTCCCAATTTTGAAAACCAAATTTTCTCCCCAATTTGAGATATGTGTGTGTGTGTGTGTGTGTGTATGTAGCTTATTCAACTCTGAGTTATATACAAATGTAATATAATGCTTTAAACTACAGACACATCAAATAATTAATCTGGACTATGAAACTTAGAAAATCTTTTGAAGAGATTTTTCAGCCAAAATGAACATGTAAATAGATAAATAAATTCATATATTTAATAAAAGATGTGGTATCAGTTGATGCTTCCTAAAGAAAAAGTGCCCACAATCTAAAAAAGTCAAAACTCTACCCTAACTAAATTCTTCCTTCCTTCATCCTGTTTTTACCATTATTGGCCAGAGTTTACAGGAATGAAATA
Source organism: Rhizomys pruinosus (assembly GCA_009823505.1). Classification (NCBI taxonomy): domain Eukaryota; kingdom Metazoa; phylum Chordata; class Mammalia; order Rodentia; family Spalacidae; genus Rhizomys; species Rhizomys pruinosus. The sequence continues at coordinate 134,104 of VZQC01011351.1, forward strand.
TGCTACTAGAACTGAGAAATTTAGCACTGGGCTGAGACTTTTGTAAGTCAATTAACTAACTTACTGATTAGCCATTATATATTTTCCCAACAAACTTCTGTCTGAGAAATGAACTGCAAAGATGATTTCCAGTTTGAATTTATCATGTTCATGGAATCATGTTATTGTTTTACATAGGAAGTATCTAGCTACTAACAATGTCAAAAGTAAAACAACTGTTAGAATCATTTAAAAAATACTATTGCTTCTGGCATGTTACTGCCACATAATTATAGATAAACATCAAATCTGAATATACTATCATACATGTGAGGGTTATGGACACACACACACACACACACGAAATAAACAGAGCTTACATGTTCTATCCTCATCACTGCTTCTTTTTAACAATATCTGAAAATAAGTCCATGAGCTTAAATAAGTAAATTGTTGGACTACAGAGTGAATGAGTCTATTTCTATTTCTAGTCAAGAGATCTGACTTCGGTCTCTAGATTTAAATTCAAAGCATGCTTACATGAGTTCTGAGTACTATAAAACTCTAAGAAGTGTACTTCGCTAAGGACCACAGAAATAGGGATCATACAGAGGAGCAATTGGAGGAAGAAAAAAACCCTTTTACATGTTATGTCAATAATGTTTCTGTTAGACTTAGCCCAATCTAAATCATGAGGATAATGTATCTGTATCTAAGAGAACATGAAAATTATTACTGAAAATTCTAGAAGTTTCCTGGCAAAATGTGTAAAGTAGAAAATACCTTTCCAGGTGCATGCATAATTTGAAGCTAAAGAGAAGCATTAATTTGTTTTCACCAAAGTTACATACCTCCCTGAAATGTGTGACAAATATAATCCCCAAAAGAAATCTTTTTCCATAGTCCAGGCCGTCTAACACTTTCTTCACCTGTTAGTTGAAGCATTCTGAGGCTTCATCAAAGGGAAGCCTTTGGTGAAGCCTTATTTCTTTGTGTAAGATCACTGATGTCTACTGTTTTCCAGGTTGTCTGGTACATTGGAATCACAAAGCATTTAAGTCTATTTTGAAAGAGAATCCTGGATGAAAATTGAAACAGATCCTGGATAAAACATGATGCAATCCTGGAACCCCTGTGAATTCTAAAAATACATAAGGAAATTCAGAACTCTGTTTATGAATAAACACTCCTCCATTAAGGGGCAAACTTAGCAGTAACTTTTGCAACATCTCATTACAATAAAAATTAATTGTTTCTGGAAAGGAAAGCAAACTGATCTCTACAAAGCATAACACTTTCAGAAGTTTTACCAGCATCTTAGCATTGAATATTGTAATAACCTTTTCTTTTTGACAAGCTTTGTATAGTGCAACCCACATAAAAATGGGTTTAGTGATTTTTTTCCCTGTGACAAGTAATTGGAAAACAGAGAGAGAGAGAGAGAGAGAGAGAGAGAGAGAGAGAGAGAGAGAGAGAGAGAGAATATGCCACGTTTCCTGACTTAAATAAAATTATTTGGGAACTCTATTTCCTAGGAAATTTCGTTTTATTACACTCCTCTTTCTTGTTAGTTTGATGAAAGATACCAAAGAAAAAATAAAGCTATATAAGTACTTCTTTTGGCAATACAAATGAAGTTTCTCAAGATGGTCTTTAAAACCCAATATTCTGCTTACTTTTTAAAATAATATTTGCAAAAAGAATCAGTAACCTAAGAAAAGAAAACTGAAAATCCTTCACAGACTGGTGCAGCCAACATCATTTGCTTAAGTGAGAGGTTAATTTTTAAACTACCCACTCAAAAGGATAAGGAAAGCTTGCCTTCTAGAAACACTATTCATATGGATTATCTAGGAGGAATATTTGAGGTATTGGGAATAAATTTATGTAATGTATTTTTACCTGGAAGTCCACCATAGATCTCTTCCGCTATCCTAGCTGCTTCCTTTCTATTTCCTTTGACGATATAGAAATGGGTTAGGAGAGCCAAAAACACTTTAATCAAGAGCTTGAAGAAAAAAAAAGTTACAAATGTTGTAATAAAAACGTTTTTAAAGCCATAAAAACAGGACCATCTTCTGTTTTGGCAGATTCTCAGCATTGGTTCTCAGGGCTGCAAAATTTTACTGAGTTATAATTGGTATCATATGACATCTATTTTAAACCATCTAGCACTTGGTGCTCCTGTTACCAAGAACTCAGTTTGTAGGTTCTAATCATCTAACTGACATGTGGTGAGTGCATGTGTTGTTATATCCATGGCAATGTTAGATAATTTCCTCCCTATAGGAAACACTCAGTACTTACAACCTTCATTAAATTTTATCAAAACACATTATATGCAAGTATAAAATTTTCAAACAGTACAAAAAGTTTTAAAACAAATTTCTGTTTAAGCCCCCCCACCTTCCTTCTAAACCCCTCTTTTGGGGTTATTACCTTGGAAAGCAGTATTAAAAAGGTTAAAGAAGCTTTCCACAATTATATGGAGACAAAGCAAGTTCTTTGATGTTCATACAAGAATTGCAAATATATTGTGATCATCGCAGATTTTTCTATTACTGGGAGAATTTTATTTGCTTTTCATACATTCATACACATAAAATAAAAGTAAATTTAAAAGGCTGGAGAGATGGCTCAGTGGTTAAGACTACCGACTGCTGTTTCAGAGGACCCAGGTTCAATTCCTAGCACCCACATGGCAGTTAAGAACTGTCTTTATGCTGGGCGTGGTGGCTCACACCTTTATCCCAGCACTCCTGAGGCAGAGGCAGGCGGATCTCTGTGAGTTCAAGGTCAGCCTGGTCTACAGAGTGAGTTCCAGGCCAGCTGGGGCTACAGGGAGACCATGTCTCAAAACAAGACTATACAAACAAAACAAAAAATTAATTTAAGAAGAAAATCATCAAATTGCCTAGAGTACAATTGAAGAAAACACACAAAACAAGAAATAAGGTAATTGTATACTTTCAGTCCTGTAAGCATTCTATTTGAGAGGGGCACAGAAAGTTACTGCTATGTAAGTATGTTTGATTTATGATATGTTTTACAGGTGGAATAGTCAACAGTGTCAGAGGTTATCAGCTTCAGCATGATGAATATTCTGAGCCAGATGATTCTGTTGTGGGGGGCTTGTCCAGAGTATTGTAGAACCTTTAGCATCAAGCCTGATCTCTAGTCACTTGATGCCACTGCCACAACCATCCTTTTGAAACAGTCAAAAAGATGCACAAGTACTATGCAAGCTCAAACCAAACAAAACTCCAGCATAGACATGGGGAAGTGGGTGAAAAGTCCCAACTCAGTCTAAGGAACGTTGACAATTGATGGCCTTGGGAGGGAGAAAGGCTGTATGTTACAGCACTGGGATTTTTAATTTTTATTTTTTTGAGACAGGGTCTCCCTATAGCCCTAGCTGGCCTGAGCTTACTGAATAGATCCATACTGAAGGACATTGGGGAATAGAAATCATAGTCTGTAGGCCATATTATATATATGAGAGTTCATTAAATTGGGCTGGGTGCAATGGAGGAGCAGATCTAAATATTATCAAACTACATTATATAAAAATTGCAAAAATTTAATAAAAAATCCATAAAAGGGGCTGGAGAGATGGCTCAGTGGTTAAGAAAACTGATCGTTCTTGCAGAGGATCCAGGTTCCCAGCACCCACATGGTAGCTAAGAACTGTCTTAGGTTGGGTGTGGTGGCCAAGGCAGAGGCAGGTGGATCTCTGTGAGCTCAAGGCCAGCCTGGTCTACAGTGCAAGTTCCAGGCCAGCTGGGACTAAAGGGAGACCCTGTCTCCAAAAAAAAAAAAAAAAAAAGATCTCCAGACAGACCTTTTAAAGATGTCTTCTGGGGGGAACCCCCAGCCCCCACCTCCCAGTTGATATCCACTGAACCTAATACAAATAATGAAGAATAAAATCAAAATAGAAATTCTATATAGAACTTTCATTTTCCTAATTTATTATTAAAAAAAATCCAATCAGAGGCTGGGGAGATAACTCAGTTAGTAAAGGGCTTTGAGGCAAAGCACATGGCCCCCTCTCCAGAAGCCATGTAATAAATGTCTGTAATCCCAGCACTGGGGAGGCAGAGGCAGGCAAACCCCTGGGGTTTGCTGGCCAGTCGGCCTGCATACTTGGTGAGTTCCAGGCAGTGAGACATACTGTCTAAACAAATAAGGTAAGTGATTATGTGACAAAGGAGTGCCTGGGCTTAAGCAAGACATCTGTCTCATCCTGCCCAAGGCTCAGGGACCAAAAAGAATGTAAGACAAAAAGAACATAAGAGATGGAGGATAGGGAGACACGTCACCAAGAATGTCTTAGGGGCATGACAGGACATAGCCACTGTACCTATGAACAGCTGGGGTTACCTGCACAGGATGAGGTCAATCAACACCCCATCCTGGATGGAGGACGCTCCGGAGGCCCAATACTTCCCTGAGTGGCTACTGGCAGTTAATGGTTGACAGAGGAGGAAGTGTCATTGTCTTTAGTTGTGTAGCCACTGGCAAAATTCCTATGCTCCAGTAAACATCTCCCCCTCCCACTCTTAGAAACAGTTAATTAAACTCAGATTCACAGACACACACAAAGATATGAAAACAGGAGGAAGACTTGAAAAGGGTTTCAGTGGGAGAGGGAGGGATATGAGAGAGGGTAATGGGGAGTAACAATTAAAATTCATTATACACCCATATGGAACAATGGAAGAAATTTCCCAGAAAGAACTTCCAGCAAGGCTGACCAACTGATTAACACTTCAATGACTGTGGGGCTTGGAAAGTTGCAGATCCAGAGCCTATTCACAAATTACCTGGGGACACCTTTAACCCCATAAATAGCCAGACCTTGCCTACCTCTGTTTTTGAATTAACATTCTTGTGACTTTATATATTAAAAAAGCAGACCACCAAGTCCCACCCACACCAATCAAAAAGCTAAGAATGTCATCAGCTAGCATCTGAGACCTATAGTAGAAACCATCCCACTATGCTATGACCTCCCTACAGATGTACCTACCAATACATTTTAAAAGTGTCTGGATTTATGACTGCTCTTTGTTCTGTTACTATAAAAACAGAATGAAATGGTTACCATGCTGGAACATGGAATTGGGGGTAACCTGAATCTGTGTTTCTGGGCCATGGGCCACTCGTATTTGGCTCCGGAATAAACTATGTCTTATCCCCTTTGAGGCGAGAGTTATGCTTTTACATCAACAGAACAGTCAAAGAATAACAGGGGCCTAGGGAGATGGCTCAGCAATTAAGAGCCCTGACTGCTCTTGCAGAGGACCCAGGTTTAATTCCCAGCACCCAGATGGTAGCTAACCGTCTTAACTCCAGGTCCAGGGGAATCCAACGTCCTCTTCTGACCCCTAAGGGCACCGAATGACATGGATGCACTTACATGCAAGCAGATAATATAAAGTTTAATAATATTCTTTAAAATTTTTTTCAAAAATGCATCTAAATTAAATTCTTCCATTTATCAAATAATTCGTGATATAATATTCTACTTTCCTTTTTAAAAAAATTTAAATTTACTTATTTTCGTATGTGTATGAATATACTGTCAGCATGCAGGTTTGTGTACCCATGTCGTGCAATGCCCCGGAGGTCAGAAGAGGGTGTCGGATTCCCCTGGAATTAGAGTTAAAGACGGTTCTCAGCTGCCATGTGGGTGCTGGGGATCGAACCTGGTCCTCTGCAAGAGCAGTTGGCGCTCTTAAGCACTAGGCCATCTCTCCAGCCCCATACTTTCCTTATTTTTTTAAAAAAAAAAGATAAAAGGTAGATGGTGCCTGTGGGGTAATACCTGAGGTTGTCCTCTGGCCTCCCAGCATGAGGACTGATGTCATTTAAGATTAGGAGATGTTATAAGCCACAGTAAGACCCTGCCATATCTAACAGGAAAAAATGTAATTCATGGATCAACATATCATCAAAACATATGTGTCTATACCAAAGTAACCTACCATAACTATTAGTGCTGTTTAAATACCTATATATCTAATTGCTTGTTCTTCATTAGTAGGATCGAAAGGTTATTCCTGGACAAACTGTCAGCCCAGGAAAGGAAACAGCCAGAATTGACCAGAGTCCAAGACAACAGCTCCAGAGAGAGTGGACTGTTTTGCTTCTCATCCACCTGTGCCCCTTTTCTAAGCCTAGGGAACAATCTGTGGAAGAGGGGGCATGGTAGAATGTAAGGGCTGCGATTGGGGTGAATGGTGAAACTACAGCAATGTAGTCTGGACACTCATTTGATCAACTTGATTGAACATACAACCCCTCACCCCCCGCTGGAAGGTGGGGCTGTGGCGGTTTGGGCACAACAGCCTACAAATTGGTTTTACATGAAGGATGCTTGTACTCATGGATTATCACTTATAGCCAAAAAATGAAAAAAAAAAAAAACTGAAAGATGCAGGACAGTTATGGCAGAATGCATGATCTGGGATGGAGTGGGGGTGGGGGGGAAAGGAAAGGGAAATATGCCTGATCTGAATTGGAAAATGGTGTATGAAATGCACAAAGCATCAATAAAAAATGTTAAAAAAAATAAAAAAATAAAATTTGGGTTCATAGAAAAAAAAAAAGAATGTGACTCCCCCCCCACACACACAAAAAGAATGTGACTTCCAGTAGATCAACTGCATGACCCCATACCCAGGTGTGGTGGTTTGAATGAGAATGTCCCCCATGGGCTTCAAGTATTCAGACATTTCATACCTAGTTGGTGTTTTGGGAGTTCTTAGAAGGTGTGGCCATGCTGGAGGAAGTACATCACTGGGGACAGTCTTAGGCAGTTCAACAAGCCTTACCAGTCTCCAATTACTCTCTCTCAGCTTGCTGTGCTCACTGGAAGATGTGAACCTTAGCTTTCTGCTCCAGCTCCTGCAGCCATGCCTCCCCTCCACAATGGACTGTAATTCACTGGAACCATCAATCGTAAGCTCCAATAAACTCATCCTTTTATAAGTTCAAAAAAAAAAAAAAGATCAAGCCACATTCTTTAGAAATACTTTTCAAAGCCAGGTATGGTAGCCCATGCCTTTAAATCCAGCACTAGGGAGACAGAGGCAGGTGGACCTCTGAGGATAGCATGTTAGTATGTGGCCAGCTGATGCAGCAGTGAGACGCTGTCTCAAAAACAAAACCAATCTGTCCAAACCAACCAATAAACAAAAACATCCAGGATACCCTGGTTCACTTTGCAAATGAACAGAAATGAAAATAACTGTTTTCCACTGTTTCTAACACAAAGGGTGGGGAAAAACTAATAAATAAAATTTAAATGTCTCTTGAAACAGCTGGTGAGATACAAAGTATAATTATATAGTTCACACACAATGGTGTGTGGATGCATTCATTTGTCTTATGCTTATGGGATAAGTAGCACAGTGAAAAACAAGGGCTTGTTTGGATCAGGAAACAAAGGTACAATAGAACTTGTTGTTTCAAGAGTACAAAAGAGCATATATCCCAGAAATAAAAGATGACAGCATGGCTCACCATCTGAAGGATACTTCCTATTTTACTAACGGATCAAGCAAAACATTAAATTCCACTCAGAAAGTGTGATGGGGTAGAGGTAGGGGCCGTTCCACAAGTAAATAGCATTCTATCCATAAAGTAAGACAAATGGAGAAAAAAACTGTCAAAATGTCATTTTCATCTTTATTTCTGGACTTGAGCATGTTTTCACAGAGGAGATTTATGTGTGTAACTGTACCATCAAAAGCAATACAGTAATTCCTCATCAAGGTTAATTTCACTTTTAAATGATTCTACCTAGCAAAGTAGAACAATGTTTCCAGTACAAGCCAGTGTAACACTGACCTTTAGAATTAAGGTATCCAGGAAGCTTGAAAATAATTTATGTCAGACAAATACATTTATTTCCATTTATTAAAAAAGGCAAAGAATTTTAATTCATAAATAACACATTTCCACACAAAAGCAAGTAATTTTAAATTCGATATTCATCTTAAATTAAGGATAATTAAAGAATTAAATGCCAATTGTGAGAAAAATTGAAAAGCAAACATAAAAAATGGATAGTGTTGTGGTGTGCCTTTAAAAACCATAAAGTAGTGCTAGCTTCAGCAGCACATATACTAAAATTGGAATGATACAGAGAAGATTAGCATGGCCCTTGCGCAAGGATGACATGCAAATTCGTGAAGTGTTCCATTAAAAAAAAAGAATAAATAAACATGTTAAACAGTTTTCACTTCATTGTGAATATTGGCACTGTTTATTTCCTATCTACCTGCCTGTCTCAATGCATAAAAATTCTAGTAAGACTGAATGGTTTGGACCAGTTCATTTTTCTCCAATAAAAGAATCCTTAACTACTTTTTTTTTTGTCTTTTTTGAGACAGAGTCTCCCTTTAGTCCCAGCTGGCCTGGAGCTTGCTATGTAGACTAGGCTGGCTTTGAACTCACAGAGATCTGCCTGCCTCTGCCTCCCGAGTGCTAGGATTAAAGGCATGCGCCACCACACCCGGCTAACTTCTATATTTTAAAAAATTACTCTCTAGGATTTGTGTTTTCATACAAACAAAACACAAACATATCTCTTTTATATCAGTGGCAACCAAGTAACAGGCATGTAAAGACGCTTTTTAAAAAGTTTTGCAAATGTTGTCATTAAAAAATCCTGTACAGAATCACAATACTGACAGAATCTAGTGCACTGCAAACGCCCCATTGTTCTTATTTCAGTCCTTTACTCACAGAAACTTAATCTAAATTTAGAGTTCAAAGGATAATAATACAGATCATAGGGTTAATTTGGGATTAATTAACCCCATGGCTCTGGGCAACAATGATTACAGTTAACAAACTCCACTCACAGAGGAGTGTTGCGACAATTTTTAGATTTGATTTGACAGAAATAAAAATGTTCTGGAGGAAAGCCTTTTTGCACACTGGCAATACTTATCAGACATCAGTTAGGCCACAGTGAGGGAGAGTGACTTCCATCAAAAGGACAGGATAGCAGCTGGTTTGGGGATGGCACACCTGTTTCTTTCTTCTCAGAAACAACAAAGGCATTTAAAGGCAAACTAAATTGCATACGGACAAGGCGGAGGGTTTGTCTGCACTAGCATCAACAGTGATATCGGTCCCTAGAACTTAAAAAGCAGCAATTCTTCATTCACACACATGAAGACAAGGGCTCTTCCTAGGAAAATGCACCACCACATCAGAGAAGTATTTGAGTGTGCCAGCAATGACTTTCTGGCATTAAACAGCTTGGGTATTTTTGACATGTTGGCTGTTTTACCACTTCATGTTGGTTGATCAGTTCTTTGTGGTAGGAACCATCTAGTTCAATACTTCACATGTAGCAGGTGCTGCTAACATGCTGGCAGCCAATAAACCATCTTGATCCAGAAATCAGATTATATGTAATACTTACTGATTGAACCCAACAAGTATCTAAGAGCATGAATTCCATTTCCAATGACAGATACATGAATTTGACTGAAAATAGTTCACATAATTGTTGTATCTCTTTAAAGAAAGCTTGTAAACATCTGGTAAATGTAGGATTAATGGTACAATGTTAAAAAACTGGCCAAAAAGATCCAGAAATATTTGGCCCTTCAGCACCCAAGGCTTCCAAAATATAATGTTAAAACATCTCTGCAAGAGGGATTTCAGTAATCTGAAAAATTTCATACCTGAGTGATTTAACCATTCTCCCCTAAATTTTTAAGAAGTGGACTCAGGAATTGCATAAGTATTTATCTTTCCTAAAAACAAACAAACAAACAAACAAACAAACAAAGTCAATGATATAGAGGTAGCATAATTTTCTAAATGAACTTTGAAACCCCAAAACAAAAGAACAAAGATATTTTCAACTGTTAATAAAACTACTACAAGTGTCTAAAGCTTTAGAACTCTGACTGGTTTCCACCTGATTTTTGATACCTTATCATTCTCACCCCCTTTTTTATTATGAGGACACTGACAAGTACAGACTCCTCTTGGCCCAGTCGCATCTACTGCTACATCAATGATCGAATCTGGAGTCATCCATCTCAAGAAAATGAGGAAGAGATAGCTGAACACCACCAGCAAAGCAAAAATGTAGCCTGTAACTGGGCCACAATGAGAGATGAGCCTGTTGAGTCTCTTGTGCATCGGCAACACATCTTCCTTCGCCACCTGCTCATACACCTGAAGAAGAGAAGGCCAACAACAACAAAAAATGAGCTCTCCAAACCACCATATGTCTGTGACAAACAGTGATTCCATGACCAGTACTGACCAGGAACATCTGACAAAACACAGATGGAAAGAAATAATTCATGTTTACCATCACAGTAATGCTATCATTATTGAACCTCATTACTGAATTTAATCACAAGCATCATCACCATTTAGTTCAATGCTTATCAGACACTTAAATCTGGCTAGACACTGACCGATACAAAGAACAGGCAATACAATCCCCTACTAAGTGTTGACTGCTGATTTCAGCTGACTTCTAAAATACCAAAGTCCTATAAGGTTAAAAGAGTTTTCTGGCAAGTACATTGTTGAAAACTCCTTGATTGACCAGAAAAAGCTCCTCCTAGGATCTTGCATCCATAACTCAAAAGGGAGCTTCTGGGGGGTACACTGGCTCTTCCTTTAACAGTTGTACAAGGTCATCCACATTACTGAGCATGGATGATGAGACAGCAGGGAAACATTTCATACATTGCAAATAAATGGGGAAGAAAATAGTAAATTCTAGCAGGCACTCCAAATGAAGCACTACTAAGGAAAACAGAACTGCTGAGAACTGGTAGGAGATAACTTGCTATGTGAAATACTGCTGATCCTACAACTCAAAAATATAAGACATGTAAACTATTTCCTTATGAATTCAAGGAAGTCACAATATTCAATGTAAGTTCTTCCATAGATCAGTGGCTTTTGAAAGCTATGGGATATGTTCACCCAGGTTTTCTACCCTGAAGATAGTTTTAAGTACAATTATGTTTTATTTTTGTCTCTTTGAGACAGTCTCCCTGTAGCCATAGCTGGCCTGAAAACCACTATGTACACTGGCCTCAAACTCACTGAGGATGGCCTTGAACTCCATATCTGTCTCTCCAATTCAATCTTATGATCAATTTTCCATTTAAAAAAATCTTTTATTATTTTTATTTTATGTGTATGTGTACTGCTTCCATGTGTTTAAGGGGAACTGTGCCATGCAGTGCCTGAGGGAGTCCAAAGAGGGCATTGGATCCCCTGGAACTGGAGATCCAGGTAGATGTTAGCCACCATGTGGGTGCTGGGATTCAAACCCTGGTCCTCTGAAAGAGCAGTCAGTGTTCTTAACCACTGAGCCCCTTATGATCAATTTTCCAAGTGGCACAGTCAAACTACAAGGAGCAGAAAAGGAACAAAATGTCCTAGAGTTAAAACACCAACAGACAAAATAACCTGTTTGTCTACCTTTACTTGCCATCGTTATTTATTATCTTAAAAGTGGTGAATGATTTCAACTAACAAGGGAATATGACAATCTAATAATAAGTAAGCGTTTGATTTTTTCTTTTTGTTTGGTTTTCTGACATGGGATCTCACTTCATAGTGGAGACTGACTTAGAACTCACTGTGCAGAGCAGGCTAGCCTGAAATTCATGGCTATCCTCCTGCCCAGTGCTAGAATTCGATGTGTGAAGCACTATGTGTGGCTAGATTATTTATTTATTTATTTAATCTGAAAATGTTACATACATAGATGCATCAATATCACTTCAAAGCATAACTTAAAAAACATAGTTACAACAATGCTAACTAGTTCCTTTACCCTATGCTGATAAAATGTCACCATAGTACTAATCTTTCCTGATTTTCTTACATACGACAGCTTAGTTTTCAGGTTTATATGATGACAATCAAAGTCATGTCACAATTTTCAGGGCTGTGATTCTGACTCATGGTGGAGTCCTATATCACTAAAAAAACCTGTCTGGCCAAATAACCATGCCAACTAGAAGCCAAACTGCATTTCTATTCCACAAAGAACACATCAGAATCTAAGGAGTGGTTGAGGAGTTAAGGGAACAGGAAGACCAAGGTTACAGAGTCTGAACAGTTTATTTAAGTGATTGTGACACACCTACAGAGAATCAGCATCTGATTCCAACTTCTGGAGGAAAAGGGAGCTGTTTATTTTTATAGGTGGAGACACCTCAAGACTTCTAAAAGGTCAGTATCTCAGAAACTTTAGTACAAAAGATTTATCAATTTTCAAAATCTCTTACAAATGCAACATGTATTATCAACCCTATTTAGAGATATTTTGGAACAGATATTCAAACATAGGTCCATTATGTGTAGGAAATTATAATTCAAACTCAGAAAGAAAGATTTAAAATGGTTCCCACTCCAGGCTAGAAACACACTGTTCCACTAAATATGCTGAGAGTCTAAAATCTTAGTATGAACTATGATCCTCTTCATTCTCTACCTAGCTGCCTGTCTGTTCAGGATTTCAACATAGGAAGAAAGTGACTTATTTCCCTTCAGCTTGCCACATAGTAACAAGAAGAATGAGACAGAAGTAGTCCCAAGAAGGAGCTAGGGATGAGAAGAAGTAGACTAAATGCAGTCCCAGGATCCAAAACCAGAAGCATTTTCTACAGTGTTACTGTCTTGCCTAAGGGTGTCAACCTATACTCCAAGCCTGTCTCTTCAGAAATTCTCTATTGCTGTTTTTATATTTGTGATCCTTTCTTCTTAGTTTTCATGAATAGGATGAATTCTAATATACTCTTGATCAGCCTAAAGTTGCAAAAATCCTTTCCTGGAGAATATTACAGTTGTGGGCGAGAATGATGACTCATTGGGTAAGAGCACTGACTGCTCATCAAAGCACCTGGATTCCGTTCCCGGCACCCACATGACTAACAAAGGTCCCAAACTCCAGTTCCAAGGGTTGATGTCCTCTTCTGGGCTCTCTGGGCACTGCACACATACATACATGTAGGTAAAATATTCATACACATAAAATAGAAATTATCCTTTAAGAAAAAAAATCGGGGCTGGAGAGATGGCCTAGCGGTTAAGAGCACCAACTGCTCTTACAGAGGACCCGGGTTCGATCCCCAGCACCCACATGTTGGCCGAGAACCGTCTGAAACTCCAATTCCAGAACTCCAGCTCCACGGGAATCCGAGACCCTCTTCTGACCTCCGTGGCATTGCACGACATGGGTGCACAAACTTGCATGCAGACAGTACATTCATACACATACAGAAATAAATAAAATTAATAAAAAATTTTGAAAAAAGAAAAAATATCATACTTTTTACCAAAAGTGATAAATCTTTAAGAAAAAAAAAGTATCAGCAGGGCATGGTGGCACATGCTGGGCCTTTAATCCCAGCATTTGGGAGGCAGAGACAGGCAGGTAGATCTCTCTGAGTTCAAGGACAGCTGGGGCTACGGAGGAGTATTAGGAATTAAGTATTTGCGGGGCTGGAGAGATAGCCTATTGGTTAAGAGCACTGACTGCTCTTGCAGAGGACCCGGGTTCGATCCCCAGCACCCACATGGCGGCTGAGAACCGTCTGTAACTCAGTTCCAGGAGAACTCCAGTTCCAGGGGAATCTGACACCCTCTTCTGACCTCCGCAGCATTGCACGACTTGGGTGCATAGACCTACATGCAGACAGTACATTCATACACATAGAAAAATAAATAAAATTTAAAAAAAAAAGGAATTAAGTAGTTGCAGGTTACAAAGTTGCTGTAATTGCCTACCCATGTATGTGCTAAATGCTGTAGAATTATAAATGACCTCAACATAATGGCTTTAAAACTAGCTAAAAAATTTTGTCATTTTATTTTAGGAACAGTTTAATAAGGAGACTAGACTGTATCATTACTATTTTCAGACTCCAGGTGCAATGATTTACCTAGAAACTTAACTGACATCTGTATCCAAAGTAATACATGAATAATTCTTTTCATTTCATTTGGAGTTCATAAAGTTAATTAAAATTATAAATGGCAAGCTTGTATGTAAGAGAACGCAAATGTGCACGCAAAATAGCAAATAGGAATTCAGACAATCTTTTCTTGGCACATGACATACTTTTTCAGTTCTCGCTGCCACATTCCTCCAGGTGTAGAAAGTCTTTACTACATTATGGATATTTTCAGGAGCTGGCAATGTCCCCGACTTCACTTGGAATATAGCTTTTTCCAACCCTTCACACAAAGATTTTACCGAAGGCTCACATAAAATAATAAGACTTTCTGGAAGTACTTCAGGAATTCCACCAACCTTGGTACTTACAACCTTAAAAAGACCAAAAAGACACCATGATCCACCATAATTATTTCTCAGGAAAAGCAAAAGACCAAGTTCAAAATATTTCAGCATGTAATGGAAATACAGAACTCCCACATCATAAGCCCTTAAAGCTTTTTACCTGCAAACCACAACTGGCTGCTTCCACGATCGCCATGCAGAAAGCTTCAGTGAGGGAAGTGTTAAGAAAAATATGTCCTTGAACTAAGACATTTCTAACATCCTTGTGTTCTAATGCTCCCAAAAGATGCACCCTAATTTTTGTAATGAAACAGAAAAAAAGAAAGAGGGTAAAAAAATCATGCCACAAGAGAGAATATAACTCCTAAGATCAGCCTGCTATTTGTATTATTCTTACTGATGCTCATGGTTTTTTTTTTTACTCAAAAGATAACTTATCACCTAACATCAATGTAAAAGAAATACTTTTAGAAACCTATTGAGTTCCATGCAACATGGTTTTATATTCTCTAAAATTATTCTGCATTTCATGAACATAATACACTTTCACAATAAAAAGGGTTTTTTATTTTTCTTATTTTGGTCTTTTTGAGACAAGGTCTCCCTTTAGTCCCAGCTGGCCTGGAGCTCTCTCTGTAGAGATGTCTGTGAGTTCAGGACCAGCCTGGTCCTGAACTCACAGACATCTGCCTGCCTCTGCCTCCTGAGTGCTGGGATTAAAGATGTGTGCCACCACGTCCAGCTTTCATAATAAAAAGTTTCAAGTGTCATTTCTAAATAGGAAAATGACCTTTTTCAAATTGGTACTTGAGAAATACTCACAATTAGTACTATCATTTGAAAACATTTCCAATCAGAACGCCTCCTCACGCCCACCTTGGGGCCTCCCATCATGCCTCCAACAATGGTCCCCAAATCAAATAATACTGAGCTAATGGAAAAAGTGAAATTGTACATCCTATAAGCTTTCTCACTTGATATAAATTCACAAAACCATGCCTTATATTTTTTATGTCTCATAAACAGAAGCAGCATCACACCTAAGACAGGTATATGGTCAAAACCAAAGAAAGACAACTGATATTTTCTCACCCATAATGACACAGAAGCCATTAATACCTGTCATGTAGTTGGTATTTTTCCCGTACTTCTTCCAAAATGATTCTTTTTGGTCCCTCTCCTCCAATTAGGAAATTTAACTCTTCATATTTCCGACAGAGTACAGGTATAATACCACTAAGCAAATCGGTCCCTGAAATTATAAAGTTGAATATTGGAGATATTAATAGTTAACCTTTTAAAAAAAGATTAATTATTGAGGATCTACTCATGAAAGTATCAGCTATAGCCTTTTGAAGTAGGCATATGAACTCCCTTAAAGTCTTCCCAGAAGGGTGTAATCATTCACAAATTGTCCTTAGTTCCCAAGAGTTACAATGCTTTAAGATGCATTGTTACTGCCACACACACAAAATATGGACATTTCTGTTTCTGTTTCAATCTTCTGTTCTTTAAGAAAGTCACTTGTGCATACTGACTACTTCCAAAATCGGCATTTAAAATAGTTGAAGTTTCAGTTAGCTATCTTCAGAGCACACAGCTGACTGGAAATTTAGGTCTTGACCCAGTTCCTTTTTATTAGGCAGTCAACCTTTTCATCATGGCGCATTAAATGCAGAGACGTGTACATATGTACTTAAAAGTCCAAGGTCTCCTTCAGCTATAAAATCTTATCAGTCTAATTCCATTTCCTGCCACAGGAAGGATTAAGTTGAACTGCTCCCTCCACTTTCTTCCAACTACAGTTTAAACAGAGAAATTTATAATGGATACAATGTTACAATAATTTAAAATACCAGATCCAGACCAGCCAGAATCCATATCCCTAGTAAATGAGGGTGGCAGCACCTCAATTGTCAGATCACTTTAAGTCCACAGACCTAAAGCTCTATCCTGGTTCCTTTTTAAAAAGAGAAAGAAATATTTTCTGATAATATGTAAGCATAATCTCAGGTAACTAAAAGTAATAAAGTAAAATAATCCCCTACTGGTCTAAAACGTGGCTGTCTAAAGCCATACCAATGCTGATGTTATTCAGAAATTTAGTTCTTTAGTGGATACAAATCATGTACAATCATAAATAAACATGAAATCATCCATTTAGAGCTAAGTTTATTCAATTTAAAATGCACACATATAAATATTTACATATGCACACAAACTATATTTCTAGCATCAATCTTGCTCAAAATAGGCAGATCAATTATAAAACATGGTGGGAGAATGCATACAGGCTCATGTTTACTAAATAATGCAAGGTAGAAGTCATTAAGTAAACTTCACTGGCATTTTCAAAATGATTCTATACATACACCAAAAATGTAGTCGCACATAGTTTTTCTGAATTATGAAGGTGTCTCCTTAGCTATCTATGTTTCAAGTCTAGAAAAAAAAATCAATTTGGTTTCTGGATAACCAGGAAGTAGCTTGTTGTCTTTTGACATTCAACATCCTTCCATTCCTTTTCTTTCTTTCCTTCTCCTGTTTCCCTTTTTTTCAATAAAACATTAAAAGTCCATTCTTCAAATTAAAAAAAATGGAGTAATAATCCTAACTATTGACAAGAGCTACATTCACTAATCACTTGCTATATTCACTATATTCACAATATATTATGCACCAGGTCATTTATTACTGACAATCAGCTTATAAGAAATGAAATTGGTTAGTACTATCAATACTTTGTAACAGTATTGTAAGAATAATGCCCCCACTCACACACACACTTACTATTTTTAAAAAGCACTCAGGAGGCAAAGGCAGGTGGATCTCTGTGAGTTCAAGGCCAGCCTGGTCTACAAAGTGAGTTCAGGCCAGCTGGGACTACGGGGAGACCCTGTCTCAAAAAGACCAAAATAAATAAATAAAAATAAAAAAGCCTTTTCTGATGCCTTTAAGAAGACTGTAACACAAAACTAAATGTATAGACTCAACCACCATATTCACACAAAACAGACAAAACCTTCCTGATTCAAATGACTTTACAGCTCAGTCTAACAGTGTTTTCAATAATCTTGTAATCTAGTTTAGAATAACAGTGGCCAGGCTGAGGGTAGGGACACAGGGAGACCTTACTTCAAGAGCTGGACTTATGTTGGTAACCTCTGTTACTTACTGTGTAACCTGGGTGAGTTACTTACCCTCTCTGAGACTGTTTGTCTGTTACATGTAGATAACATTTACCCTAGAGTTGTTGGATCAAATGAGGTACTGTACCATGCACAGGCTTTATCGACTGCAGAATACAAACGTTAAGTCGTCATTATTACTACAGCAAGCAGCAGGCCATGCCTGCACACACAGAGATTGCTAGGAAACCCTGGCTGAGAGGGAAGAGGGCTCAGAAGCCAGCCCTTTCCACATCAAAGCTGGGTAAGGAGAACTTGATTTATCCCCTTACTTAAAATCTACTTCAATGGACCTCTGAGACATGGTCCACTGTATATCTCCTAATGGAATTATTTATTAATAAGGAATGGACCGTTAATATAACTACTCACTTTTAGGCTACAGATGTGGCCGTTCCATCTCATAATGATACTTTTTGCAGGGTACCTGGCCTACAGAGAAGGTTCAATGGATATTTGTTGAGTTATTGAACTGGAAATAGGAAAGGCCAAAAGTTGATTCCACTGGTGGTTAAGCTCAGATAATTGAAACATCACATTAGTGAAATGAAAGGTAGATTTAATCCATGTACGAGTAGTTAATTTTGCTGATCCTTGATTGCACACACCATATTTTCTATTCGATCTCACCAATGATGACATTCAATTAAAAAATAAATTAGGCCAATTTTCTCAGTTACAATAAACACATCACCACTGCTCCAAGAGGGATTCATAATAAAGAATTCCACTCACATCTTCTTGATTAAAGAACAGGAGCACATAATTTCTTTCATCTCGGAAAATGTGGCTGAGTTCAAGTTTTCAGACCAAACTCCACTTAAGTGTTGTACGTTGTTTACAACCATTACAAACATCACTATCAGACTATGGAACTACAGTCTACTTGCTAATATGCTGGTACATGGCTGGGCTTTATGTTCACTAAGAATCTGCTGTCATTCCTTCATAAATCCATCCTATGCCTATTTTCCATATGACTGTATTGAATTATTTAATTAAATATCACATAAGCTGACAACAAATTTCTATAAATGCTAAATGGCTTGAGAAATCCAATAAATGAATGTTACAGGGAAAAAAAGTCTTTCTCAGATGAGGGATGACTTAAAATGGAAAATAAAATTGAAATCAAGTTAAAAATCGAGCATAGTTTTTCAAACAACTTTTAGTCCCTCCACCCACACACTTGAAGGAAACCCAAGGTGTGCTGTGAGACAGGTAGATTCAGTAAGCCGACCCTCAAATCCTATAGTTCTAAACCAAACTGCCTATAATTCAACATGTGTTGAAAAGCATTTTAAATTCAAGTATTTAAGGAGCATGAATAGTATTTTTTACTGACTCCCTCCAAAAAAAAAAAAAAAAAGAAAAAAAAACTAAATGCTATTTCTAATTACTGATAAAGCTTTCAAGTAGCACTCAGAAGACCATTTCTAAGTTAATAAGTAGCTTGCTTCAGGCATCTAGTGTCACAGCTCTAAAATCAGTAATTAAAAAAAAATCACCTGGGACAATAGTGGACAGCTGTAAAGTATAACCTAGGTAAAATTCCTTATAAAAGCCATTACTGAACCTTCAGAAAATATCAGTTGTTGCCTAAATAAATAGAAATTGAGAAGCAACCTGTACTTGATCTGCAATGAGCCATGTTTTGACCCTGGGCCATCCATTCCTCTTCCTTCATCACTTGTCTGTAGACATTATTTGTCTTATAAGTGACTAAATGAAACAAGCAAGTCACAAGGCAGCAGTGTGCCCCAAAAGCCCACTGATTTTGAACAAGGTGTACATATGCCCAAAAGACAAGAAGTTATAAGTGGAAATATCCATCAGGGCCATCTCTGAATAAAACAGGTACAGCTGATTTTAGTTTTCATCATTGTGCTATTTTTTGGGGGGGTCTTTTTGTGCTATTTTTACCCTCTTAAAACACCTACAAGGAAAAAAAAACCAAAACGTTGCTTCTATAATCAAAAAATAAAGGTCTTGAGGCACACTCTGTTCTTCTGACCACCTGTACAGGGCTCCCTTAATTTCAAAAAGATCTTACCAATTAAAGAAAATCAGATCATTGCTTTTTATTTTGTTCAGTGACCATTAAAACACCAAAGGCTGGGGGTACCATTCACTGCCTCTCTAAACATTTACCTTCTTGGATGTACAAAGCAATATCTGGTATTTCCTTGCGATAGTTAAGATGTCATTATATAACCATCAAACAAAATAAAAAGCCAAACAGTCATTATGTACAAATACTGAACAGTTTCCTATAAGGAAAAAATGTCTTCAATGTAAATAGAGCTATTGTTTCATTACCTTTTCTGTAAACAAGTCTGCTGACAACAACAATAGTTATTACACTATCATGCCTCCTACATGGTTCTGGAGTGAAGTCAGTAGGATCTACAGCATTAGGAATGACGGACACTATTTCAGGATTCAGTGCTGCTCTTAGTACCGTATTTTCCTTACTAGTATAAGAGACACAAATGATGTGGTTTGTATCACAAAGAGACACAGTTAGAAGCTTGTTTGTAAGCACCGAGCTGACATCAGCAAATCCAAAAAGGGAATGGTCCGTGAAGACTGTCTGGAGCCCCATTGTCTTGGCGTGAAAGAGAGCATCATGGGCCATGGCAGAAAAAGAACTGTGGGAATGGATTATCGTAATTCTCTCCCGAACGAATATGTACCTGAGCAATGGCAGACTGTGAAAGAGAGTTGTGGCCGTCGATTGGTTGTACATGACTCTGAGAGGCAAGTAATAAACTTTGAGGCCATTGGTGAGGTAACGGATGCCTTTTCGATCTCCATAAGCATGGGTGACAATTATGACCTTGTGCCCTCTTTCAATCAGGCACTGAGAGAGCTGGTAAATGTGGCTTTCCACACCACCCATATTCGGGTAGAAGAAGTCAGAAACCATGCATATATTATGGGTGTGGGTCCTATTGGCGCAAAGACTTCCAGGGCCAAACCAAGAAATTGTCCCTGAGGGAGGCTGACCATGCCCATCTGCTCCTCTATAGGCCATGATGTGATGGTTCAGACATCAGTTCTCAGAGCAAGCTGGTTAAGAATTGTGTCTCTGTCACCTGAAAGAGAAAAATAGGATCTCATCTCCAAGTCCCTTTATACTCCACATCCCAAAGCCAGTTAGAAAGAGTTTCAGTGTTAAGATAACTTTTTATCTTTTCCCCTAGAAATGAAAGTGAAGCATGTCATACAAATTTGACATCATTTACTTGCTTTGCATTTACCATGTGCCATTCAACAAAACTCAAGAGTCTGCAAAGTCCTAATTTAGCTCAGAAACTATTGCTATACATAATTTTAAATGTTTCTTAAGCCACAGTATATAATAGTATATATTATTAGTAACAAACCAAGTCTTTCTGGTATTTTAAACACACACACACACACACACACACACACACTTCTACTGTTATAACTGCTTCTATTTATTATAAAGTCAATAAATATTAAACACTACAGGCTAAGAATTTTCTACATTACCACTGTCCATAACCTATAACCTGTGAACGCCTATAACAATGTATCAATTCTACCATACAAATGGAAAACATATCAACTCTGTCATAGAAATGGAAAGTCTTGCCAGGTGTGGTGCTGCATGTCTTTAATCCCAGCACTTGGGAGGCAGAGAGGCAGAAGCTAGCAGATCTCTGTGAGTTCAAGGCCAGCCTGGTCTACAAAGCAAGTTCCAGGCCAGCTGGGGCTACAGGGAGACCCTGTCTCAAAAAAAAAAGGTAAGTCTAACGCTTAAAGAAGTTAGAGGTAACACAATGTGGCACTCTATTTCATTGATTCTTCTCCCCCCTCCATATTCTTTTAGATAAGTTCTAGCTATGTAGCCCAGGCTGGCCTTAAACTCAGAACCCTCCCTTCCTCTGCCTCCTGAGTATTTGGATTATTTACAGGTGTGTACCACCACAGCCTGGATTCTCCCTTGCATTAAGACCTGGTTTATACCACGGGGCATGATAGAAGTGAGTTGCAAATCTCTGACTTTACCCTCTGAAAGATCTGGTGGTATTCACTTTTATACCCTTGGCCTCCCTATGTTACAGTGTAAGTTAGCCTGCTACATACTAGGCTAAAAGGACATGGAAGAGATAAAGAAAAGGGCTTTCAAACTCTCTGGAGAGAACCAGGAACCCAGCCATCTCTATAATCCTACCTGGGCCCAATCTCTAGCCAAACTCCAAACTCAATGCAGCCTCTCCAGTAACCACTGAAAAGTCAAGAAAACTGGCACTAGGGAAGCCTAGCAGATTCCACAATAGCAAAATGGCTGTTGTTTCATATCACTATGCAGTTAGTGTTTGTTCAGATCCATTAGCCTTAGTACTAAAACTAACTAGGATCTGAATCTAATTAGATTGGTCTATTGTCTGTTTCTAGAAACAAAGTTATAGGAACACAGGCTTTCCCATTCATTTATGTGAATTGCTGCTTCTTGTGGTACAATAGCAGAGTAGATTTGAAAGATACCAAGTGAACCACAGAGCCTACAATATTTATCATCTGGCTCTTTACAGGGTTTCCTGATGGTTGCTACAGAGCTTAACTATGGATTCAGCTCCTCTCCTAAAGTTCTGCTAATATTCTCCTTGTAAAGGTTGACATCAAAATAGACCTGAAGAGCACCCTTTTTGAGTATTACCTGGAGCTCACGCTGCAGAAAATCCATTTTCTCCTTCCTTATTCAAGAATGTTGATATTCAAAACTGCTCCCTTCACTTTTCTTAACCTTTCTTTTAGTTATGTAAGGCTTTTCTCCATGAGAGCCCTCCTTCCAGTGTAGAGTCTGAAAATAAACACAGAACTGGACATGGGCTACATGTGTGGACTATTTCCTACACCTAAGGCAGGAAATATTTGTTTTACGAGTCCCCTAAAGCCATGTTGATATGAAATCCCCATTCAATATTCAATTCTATAAATTCTTGGGCTTTTAATTCTAGAGCATTGCAGATCTAGAAAAAAAAAAAAACTTCCCTGTCTGAATTCTATAAGGCTTCAAGAACTCTATGGCAAACGATTCTAAAGCTCTGTTTCAGATTTCACCTAGAAACTGTATGCTCAGGATATTAACTGTCAATCCACTCCAACAAATTCATCTACATTTCAAATATATCCAGGAATACATGGAGAACACGGGCTGGGAGGCAGAGGATTGGGAGTTCCAGACCAGGTCAGACTGGGCTACAGGGGGGTGGGGGGATCCCATAAATCAGAAAAAGTAAAAAAAAAAAGAAAGAAAAGAGATACAAGCCGGGCATGGTGGCCGGGCGTGGTGGCGCATGCCTTTAATCCGAGCACTTGGGAGGCAGAGGCAGGCAGATCTTTGTGAGTTCAAGGCCAGCCTGGTCTACGGAGTGAGTTCCAGGACAGCTGGGGCCATAGGGAGACCCTGTCTCGAAAAGACACACACACACACACACACACACACACACACACACACACACAAGAGATAGAATCAAGTTTGCAAAGAAAAATAAAAAGCAAAGCATCAAGTTTGTAAAAAATAGAAACAAAGCCCAGTGGTTAATATTACTTTATAAAGATTTGTCCTCTAAACCTGAACCTCTAGTTCTATTGAATTTAAAAAGATGAATTGGAAGGAAAACAGGGAACCAAATGAAATTTTTGAAATTTTGTCACTGACCTCCAAGGTTCTGAGTCTGCCTACCGCCGGGTTATCACACCTAAAATCTTGTAAAAGGGCAATAATCACAGAATCTTAGCTTTTAGGAGGTGTACAAATCTGGTGAATTCTCTCTCCCACTTTACAAGTTTAGCGATCTTGCCAGGCGTGGCGGCTCACGCCTTTAATCCCAGCACTCACTCGGGAGGCAGAGGCTGGAGGATCTCTAAGTTCAAGGCCAGCCTGAGCGAGCTCCAGACCAGCTGGGACTAAAGGGAGACCCTGTCTCAAAAATACAATAATAATAATAATAATAATAATAATAATAATAATAAAAATAAAACAAGTTGAGCGATCTAATGTCTCCATCAAGAAACGTGAGTGAGAAAGTCAAGACGACCTCAAAATTCTGGATCAAGGCCAGAGAGCTTCCAACTCTCATTAGTAGAGCCTGCGGAAAAGCCTTAGGAGGAATCAGAGGGAGGCTGGGAGATCGTTTGGATGGTACTTTTACCCAATCCCCAGGCAGTCCGCAAAAAATCCCTTCTTGAGACGTAGCTGGAGTACACTAGAGCCAAAGAGGGGGTTCGAACCGAGTCCATCAGCCACCCGGGATCAGGCAAGGTCTGGCCACATCTAAAGGTTAGGAGAAAAAAAAAATCTCGGAGGTTAAGTTCCTTGCTCTACTAACCTCAGCCTAGGAATCGGTGCCAGCCGTCAGGCACTCTCAGCCCCATTCAACTCCGGAGACCCTCCGACCCGACTTCTGGACATCAGGACGGGTAGCCTACACCCTCTCCATACCCTGCCACGCTCTTATGGGAAAGGCACAACCCAGTCTGATAGAGGCCGTGAATGACAGAAAGGACAGTCCGGACGCATAATTACCCCAAAATCCCATGGCTGCCTCTCTCCGGACCTCCCGCGGCTGTAACCTAGGTCCCGCCCCGGTGCTACAAAGCACCAGTCGGAGAAGTCCGCGACCGAGAGCCGCGCCCCCGAAA
Source organism: Rhizomys pruinosus (assembly GCA_009823505.1). NCBI lineage: Eukaryota > Metazoa > Chordata > Mammalia > Rodentia > Spalacidae > Rhizomys > Rhizomys pruinosus. Next base: position 158,263 of record VZQC01011351.1, read on the forward strand.
CAGCCAATCATACAGAGGCTCTGAAATCACGTGAAAGAGCTACGCACAGTCATTCCCCACTCATCTGCGCTGGGTGGTAGCGTCAGCGAGCGCCGGCGCACTTCTACGGAAAGCTGCGGAAGGTCCGGGGCGGACGCACCCGGTTGCCTAGTTACAGCGTCTCTTTTCTGGAAGCTGGCTCTCTGCTTCCTTCTGATTGGAGGGACGTGGGTGACGAAGGCTTAGAGAAGTCTGGGTCAGGGTGGCATTTTGTGATTGATCAATGCCACAGCGGACTCAATCACGCTGGTTCTTGTTTACCACTCTGATAGGGTTGTTACAAAGAATAAAGGTACATTAATAAAAAAATCAGAAGGAAATTATGATCTTTACATTTCAGATCCATTTTTTGATATATGCCCCAAACACTGAGGAGGTTCTTTTAAAAAGTACGAATTTTGTACTTTTTAAAAAGGGAAAAATCTCAGGTGTGACTTGAAATTCTCGCACTTAAGTTGTTTCAAGTTTCAGTGAAAAGTGCCTTGAGATCTGGGGCTTCAAGCTATGGTGGTATTTGGCCAGGAAGATAAATATCAATGATTGTTCTGGTAGTCATGTTGGTAGTCGCAGTTCCCCAGAGCAGCCATTCCTGCACTTCTGAGCACAAATCCCATTCTGAACAACCTCCCCACTACTATTACTGCCGGCTTTTTGAAATGGACAAAGCATATTGGCCCCTGAAGATTTCAGTTACTCCTCCTCCTCTCCCTCTTCCTTTTCTTTCTTTTTCTTGGAGATACCATCTCCAAGCCTTCAGAGAGAGTCAATACTTCCACTTTTATTATTTGATGGTACTTCAGCACTGCACAATCATTCTACCCTCCATCCTAGGAACTGAGCATCAGAAGGTAAATAAATCATGATTCTCCTCATCAAGGATTTGTAATTTCTTTTTTTAATTTAAAAAAAATTATGTATATGAGTGTACTGTCTGCATGTAGGTAGGTGCACCCATGTCGTGCAAAACTGCAGAGGTCAGAAGAAGGCGTCAGATTCCCCTGGAACTGGAGTTAAAGACGGTTCTTAGCCACCATGTGGGTGCTGGGAATCAAAACTGGGTCCTCTGCAAGAGCTGAGCCATCTCTCCATCCCCAGGATTTGTAATTTCATATGGTTCTCTTAGCCACAAAAGCATGGTAAGCACTTCAGGGGAAGTGTTAATGAGCATTCAAAGTATCCATTTCTTTATTTTCAACCAAAACGTTATGTTGGAAGCTGAGCAAGTCCAGAGCATTTGTCTCCATCACTTGGATTTCTGTGACTTTAAACGGAGCATAGGAATGAACCAACCCCTACATAAATAGTATAAGCTCTCTGAATAAAATATTTGGCCTATCTCTGTTCAAGGAGAGCACGGCTTTGGAAATGACTCTCCATGGCATGGGTTCTCCTTCCCTGCCTCAGGTAATAAATCTTCCTCCGCCTTTGGTGGTCTTGGCTGTGCTTGTTTTCGGCTTTTCTGTCACCAAGATGTGAACTCATTGCACTCAGTTACAGATTCATTTATAGTCATTTACATCTTAAGCAACAATATATATTTAAGGCTATTTTCTGAAAATCAAAAGAAAATTGTAACAGTATTAAGACATAAATCTGGAGATAAGTTTAACTGTAGTATTGGGACTGAATGAGAGTTTTCTTAGAAACCACAAATATTAGAATAAAATTTTTATTTGCAGTGTATTCTGATTAAACCTAATGTATGAAGGCAGTCAGTACCGGTTGTCCCATTTAATGACCTGAACTGAAAAGATGTAAAACCAATGTGGATATCATCTTCCACTGCAATTCAGTGTTTTGAAATTTCATATGTAAGATCCTTTGGATAATTTTTCAGTGGGAAGGCATCTTACATATATTTAAGGCCTACTATCTATATACAAGGCACAATGAAGAGAAAATCTGGCATGGGTACTACCCCAAACTAGGATGCAGTTAAAGCATATGAAACTGTCTGTGGTAAAAAAGAAGTGCTAAGTGCCATAAGAGAAATATACGAAAAAATACTGAGAGTTCCAAGGAAGAGATAGGGAAGGGGGTGGACAAAATAGTGACATTTTCAGTGAAAATTAGAGCAAACTGGTAGGGGATCTTCCTGAAGAAAATGCACTTGATGTTGTATCAGATTTCTAGCAGATATGACATTTTAAATTATTATTGTGTGGCTCCTCCCTTGTTTTGCTTCAAATAGAAAGACAAGTATAATACAAATGAAAATATCAATGTTTTACTGTGACTTAAAGAGATTTAAAAAACAGATACAGAATCAAACTTGCAAAATAACATTCAAGAGCCAAAGTTACATATGTCCTGGCCTTGTAAGTGGTGTCAGTGAAACATGAAGCAGGGGTAAGTTCCTGTAGAATGTCAGTGACTGACAGCAATCATGTGTGGCCAGAGACAAGAACTAGCTTTATGAAAGACTTTTACATTTGTAGTCTTCAATAAACAACTTACAAATTAATAACTTTTATTTAACTCTGTGGTGGTTTGAATAAGTGTTCCCCATAGGATCAAGGGTTTTGAGCACTTGATCAATGGGTGGCGCTCTTTGAGGACAGTCAAGGAACGTTTTGAAGGTGTGGCCTAGCTGGAGGAAGCTTGTCACTGGGAAGTTTGAGTATTAATAACTTTGCCTCCCTTTGAGTTTCAACCTCTCTGCTTCCCTGGCGTGCTTGAAGATGTGAGCTCTCAACTTTCTGTTCCAGCTGTCTCTACCATCATGGCTCCACATGATGATGAACTTTTTTTTTTTTGTCTTTTTCAGACAGGGTCTCCCTTTAGTCCCAGCTGGCCTGGAGTTCGCTCTAGACTAGGCTGGCCTTGAACTCACAGAGATCTGCCTGCCTCCACCTCCCGAATGCTGGGATTAAAGGCGTGTGCTACCATGCCCGGGGGCAATTATGGACTCTTATCCCTCTGGAATCTTAAGCCTAAATAAATCCTTCCTTCACTAAGTTGACTTGGTCATGGTGTTTTATCACAGCAACAGAAAAGTCACTAATACACACTCCCACACTGAGTCTGGGGAGTGAGTACATGGCTTGCTTGGCCAATGATATCCTAGTAAATGAAATTCAGCAAAGGTTTCTGTGCTGGATAGCTTTAGTGTCAACTTGACACACCTAGGTTGAGGGAGCCTTAATTGGGGAATTGTTTCCATTGGAGTGTCCTGTGGCCATGTCTGTGGGGCCTTTTCTTGACTGTTGAGTGATGAGGGAGGGTCCAACCCACCTTAGGCAGTGCCATTCCTGGGCAGGTGGCTCTGTATTGTAAAAGAAAGATGGCCTAGCTGGTTAAGAGTGTCGACTGCTCTTGCAGAGGACACGGGTTCGATCCCAGCACCCACATGGCGGCTGAGAACCATCTTTAAGTCTTTAATTCCAGTTCCAGGGGAATCTGACACCATCTTCTGACCACCAAGGCATTGCAAGACACGTGTGCACAAACCTACATGCAGACAGTACATTCATACACATAAAAAATTTTAAAAATTTCAAAAAAGAAAGCATGTCAGGGGAGCAAGCCAGTAAGCAGCATTCCTCCGTGGTCTGTGCTCCAGCTCCTGCCTCCAGGTTCCTGCCCTGAGTTCCTACCTTGGGCTCCCCGAGTGATGAACTGTGACCTGGGAGATATAAGATGAATAAACCCTCTCCTTCGCCAGTTGGTATTGGTCAAAGTGTTTTGTCACCACAAAATGAAAGCAAATCAGATAAATTTCATAAGTATTTGTAGACTGGGTCATGTCCTGTTGGATCCTTTCCTCTTGAAAGGGAATAGCCATGGCTAGGAAGAAGCTCAGGGAAGATATTAAACATGAACAGCTGTTGGTTAAATATATATCGTCCGTCGGTCCTTTAATCACTCATGGCCGCAATCCACACACAATCCTAGAACCAGGCTGGCAGCTAGGCTTATCTCTGGCAAGGAGGGGGGAGGGGACCTTGAGAAGTTACCCTACAAATGAAAGAAAAACACCGACTCAGCGGGAGCAGGTCCAGGAGATAGACTTCGTTTTATTCATGCCAACAGTGTGTTTATATACTATAAGCTACTGTGTTCTGGACAAGGAAGTGGGGGGCCGGAGGAAGGGAAGGGTGAACCACCTTGGCTCCTACCAGGGGGCTGCAGAGCTCCTGTTCGGGAAACCAGTAAACTAGAGGTGTGGCATTTTGCTCAATACCTTAAGGGAAGGGACTATCCAGTTCTGGAACTTTGTAGAGATAGGTGAGGCAGAAAATCACTGCAATATCCCAACCTTACAGAGATAAAACTCAGGAAGCCTGGGGAGAGGGTCTGCAGTTCCTTGCCTGGAGCCAAAGTTTCATTCCTACAAATAGCCAAAAGCAGAGAGGCCCAGAATAAGAATGAGACTTCCTTCAATTTGATCATTCCAGGTGGAGATAAGTTCCACCTTGATGTAACCACTCAAATGACTTCAAGTCTATATGGAACAATATAACTACCTAGCTAATCCTGATCAGCACACAGAATCAAGAAAATAACAATCATGAGAAAATTATTGTTATCTCAAGAAACAAAGTTTTAGAGCAATGTGTTTACATGGAAACAGATAACTTTACCTGAGTCCAGTTGCTTAAGCATCTCCCCACTGGTGAATGAATATTGAAAGAATCTTCTTGCAACAGTTGTTGCCTGTCTAGGGAATGTAAAATATTTCAGTATGCCACTAATGCTGTTAGTGTGATCTCTATGTCACACAGACTTATAGGGTAGGGGAAGCATGTACTCTCAGGGAAATTCCAAAACACTAGAATAGATGTAACTGAGAAACACAACACAGAAATGCTACAAAGAAAGTTGAATTCACTCCAGATGCAATTGAAAATAATAGATAAATACGGAAAAACATTAAAATACTAATTTGTATAAAAGGTCTGCCAAAATGAAACATACTTGAAATGATACTAAATAATCTATTAGAAATTTTGAACACTAAGTTATTAATTTTTTTTAGACAGGGTCTCCCTTTAATCCCAGCTGGCCAGGAGCTTGCCTATGTAGACCAAGCTGGCCTTGAATTTACAAAGATCTACCTGCCTCTGCTGGGATTAAAGGTGTGGGACACCACGCCCTGCCTAAGACTATTCTTAGCTGCCAGTGGGTGCTGGGAATTGAATCTGGGTCCTCTGAAAGAGCAGTCAGTGCTCTTAAACACTGAGCCATCTCTCCAGCCCCCATTAATATTTTTTAAACTTAAAGCTGAAGACAGGTGTGATTTAGTAGTAGAGTATATGATTAGCATGCTGAAGGCTCTGGGTTAGATCACCACAACAAAATAAAAGAGCACAGTTTATTTATTTATTTATTTATTTATTTATTTATTTATTTATTTATTTTGGTCTTTTTGAGACAGGGTCTCCCTGTAGCTCTGGCTGTCCTGGAGCTTGCTATGTAGACCAGGCTAGCCTTGAACTCACAAAGATCTGCCTGCTTCTGCCTGCCTCTGCCTCCCAAGTGCTAGGATTAAAGGTATGGACCACCATGCCTGGCCTACTTTTTATTTTTTTTAAGAGCACGCCTCATTATTCTGTTTAAATTTAAGCTATATACACTTAGAAAAACATGTAAGCCAAAATAAACCCTTCCTTCCTTTAATTGCTATAGTCAGGTCTTTTATCACAGCAATGAAAAAAACTAATAGAAAATTCATACAGAGAATTGGGGCTGTTGCTATGATAAACCTGACCATGTTTTTTTTTTTGGGTTTTGGAACTGGTTTTCCAGGAGGAATGTGGAGTAGTTTGAATCTTTGGGCTAGAAAAACACTAGAATGCTGTAAACTCAGCTTTGTGTCCCATTGTGGTGAGAATTTGGAAAACCATAATCCTGAGGAAAACACAGGCAGTGGAGAACTGGCTCATGAGCTTTAAAAGGGGGAATAAGCAATCTATCATGAACTGGCCTCAAGATATTTCTGAAGCAGGATTAAAAGACAGAGGAAACTTGGGAAGATGAGAAGGATAAAAGGTGGAGTCTGGTTGAAGCCTCTCACAGGCTGAGAATCAAGAACTCCACTTCAGGGGCTGGAGAGATAACTCAGCAGTTAAGAAGTCTTGCAATTCGATTCCCAACACCCACACGGCTGGCTACTAACCACTGTCTGTAACTCCAGTTCCAGGGGATCCAACACCCTCCTCTGGCCGCTTCAGGCATTGCAAAGCATGGCTGCACTAACATACATGCAGGCAAAATATTCATACACCTACAATTTTAAAACTTAATTAAAAATGTAAAACTCCAGCTCAATTGATAACATTTAATGTGAAGGCTGCTGACCTAGAGATAATATTCTGTGTGTGTGTGTGTGTGTGTGTGTGTGTGTGTGTGTAATTAAAAATAGCACTGAACCAGCTTTATTCCCTGAACATTTATGACTTTGTTTAGGGCCTCATTCCCTTTTCGAAGACTTTTTCTGGGAATCCCAAATAAAGCTTATAAGAGAGAACATTCAATGTTTGTCTTTCTGGGTCTGGGTTACCTCAGTTAGGATGGTTGTTTCCAGCTCATTTTCTCTATCATTCCCTAAAATGCCTGTTATTCTGATATAAGAGATTCTTAACTTTTTATTTTTAAAATTTGCTTTATTCATTTTTCTCTATTTAGTTTTTAAGTTCTATTATAGTTTCACTTTCCTGTAGCTCCATTATGCATTATGTTCTCTGGGATTTCTTTATTTTGCAGGCAAGGGGAATGAGACAGGATCTCATGTATTCCAGACTGGCCTGGAACTCACTCTGTAGAAAAAGCTGGCTTTGAACTCCTGATCCTCCTACTTCCAACTCCTGAGTACTGGGATCACACACATGTGTCACTATGCCCATCTCTCTGTCATTTTCTTTTCTTTTCTTTTTTTCTTTTTTTTTTGAAGTTTTATGACTTTATAACTTTATTTGACTCTCAGCAGTTAGTTCTCATCCACATTGACTGTCCATAGATTTTTTAATGTGGTAACAGGGACATAGGCCACCAAAGTATACAGCTTGTTTGGCGAATCCTTATCCTCATTACATTTTCTGGACAATCGGACACGGATACAATACAGAACATTCCTTATTCCTTTGGCCCAGACAGCTTTGTTGAGCCTGGTATCAATGCCCACATCTGGAGTACCCATCTCCTTCATGGCGAATTTCCGGATTTCTTTGAGTGTCCGAGGGGCACGTTTCTTGAAGCCCACTCCATGGATGCACTTGTGAATGTTGATAGTGTATTCCCAGGTCACCTCGTCGTTGATGGCAGAACCGCCCTTCTTCTCACCACCCTTCTTTGCGGAGCCATTCTGCAGGGCCAAAGTTGAAAAGGAAGGGGAAGGGGGCAAGGGATTGTATATATATATATAATATATATATATTATATATCATATTAATAGTATAACCATAATACTGAGCACTGTCCCACCACCCATCCCTGTCCCGCCTACCCCTTTCTCCACAAATTCCTCTTACCAAATGATGGTCATTTTGTTTTGGTTTGGTTTGGTTTTTGGTGACTCACGTGAGCCTAACCAAGCGCCATCTGCGTGAACCCTAGGTTTCAAGCTGCTGTAGAAGCCTGGTGGTTGGACTCAGCAGTGGTACACAACGGAAGACAAGATGTCAACTGACTCCTCCCCCTCTCCCAGACTCTATCAGTATTTTATAGTTTCAGCCAACTTCCTTCCTAGCTGATGTTCATAGGGTGGTCTTGTGCAGCTCTAGAGAAGGTAACTTCAGTTGTGAGATAATGATTGCCATATCTAACCTAGAGGATGGTGTTTCACAGCCCTTCATCCCGTTTTTTGGCTCTGACATGCTTCCTTCTTTCCTCCTTCCTCAATGGTCCTTCTCATAAAATACTTGGCTTATGGCTAGCCCCCACTTATTCTCTGCAACTGGGAGACCATGAGTCTCTGCATCACCACCCTCATTGTAATTAAGGCTGGGAACAAAGTTTGTGTCTATGAATAGAAGCACAGGTATTTAGAAAGCAGTTTCGCTCCTTTAGTTTAGCACCATCAGCAACAAGACTCCTCAAAACATGAGCCTAATGGCCTCGCTGGAGTAATAGCATTTCTTACATTTTGCTTGTGATTACCTATCTTCCAAGCTCTTGTCCCCCCGCATATCAATTATTTGAAGTTTTCTTCTGTCCAGTTGTTGTAGTTTCCCTTCTATCTAAATGTGTTCATTTCTCGTTGGTTTTTACTCTTTCTTTTTTTTAATTTTTATTTATGGTTTTTTTTTTTTTTTTTTTTTTTTTTTTTTTTATTTATTTATTTTTTACATTTTTATTTATTTCTGTATGTGTATGAATGTACTGTCTGCATGCAAGTCTGTGCATCCGTGTCGTGCAATGCCGCGGAGGTCAGAAGAGGGTGTCAGATTCCCCTGGAACTGGAGTTTCAGATGGTTCTTGGCCGCCATGTGGGTGCTGGGGATCGAACCCGGGTCCTCTGCAAGAGTGGTCGGTGCTCTTAACTGCTAGGCCATCTCTCCAGCCCTGTTTTACTCTTTCATCCTAGAGGGTTTTCATAGCAGGTCTGGGAATGCATTACATCACACACACTTTGAAAAATAAGAGACAAAAGAGCTGTTCAGAACTTTGAGCCCAGGAGTAGGGTCTTGCTGACCTAACTGGACTGTTTGGCTGAGTATCCCTTTCTCCCAGCTAATTTACATCTTGTCTTTTTGTAGATCAAGATTTTTCAATTAAAGACCTGACTGCCAGTATTACAGGTAGGCATAGAGGGACAAGGACTTAGGGTTTGAACATTTAGTAGACATGTGATCACTTAATCCCCTTGTCATCAGTTCAGCACCCTAAGTTCCTATATGCAGGGCATACTCTGTTTCACCCCAGACCAATAATTAATAACCTGTCTTTTTTTATTTTTTTGGTCTCTTTGAGACAGCATCTTCTTATAGTCCCAGCTGGCCTGGAACTTTCTATGTAGACAAGGCTGGCTTTGAACTCTTAGAGAGCCCCTTGCCTCTGCCTCCTGAGTGCTGGAATTACAGATATGTACCACCATGCCAGGCTAATAACTAATGTTTTGCCTGGAGAAACAGTCACCTCAGCACTGTGGGAGAGAATCTGGGATCAAACCAGTTCTTATATGGATTGCAGCTTGAACAACCACATTTATGGAAGTATTTGGGATACCAGTTTCTGGTCTTTGTGGGGTCTCAGCTTTCTATACTGTGGGCTTGAAATATTTTTTATTCATGTTTGCCAAATTATTTGCAACTCATCCATGCATTTTTTTTAGCTTTCAGAATATTCTACCCACAAGGGTTTATGCTTATAAAAATAAAAGTGGTGTACACCTGTAATCCCAGCACTAGTGAGGCAGAGGCATTTGGATCTCTGTGAGTTCAAGGCCAGCCTGGTTACATAGTGACAACTGGAGCTACAGGGAGACCCTGTCCCAAAAAGACCAATAAATAAATAAATAAATAAATAAATAAATAAATAAAATCTCTTGCCACTGGAGAGATGGATCAGTGGTTAAGAACACTGGCGGGGGGCAGGCTTAGTGAGTTTAACAAGCCCTGCAGTCTCCAGTCTCTCTCTCTGCTTCCTGTGCTCATTGTGAGATGTGACCCTCGGCTTGCTGCTCCAGCCCCAGCCACCATGCTTCCCACCACAATGGACTGTGATTTCCTGGAACCATCAATCAAGCTTACAGTTAGGAGATTGGCCTGAGACTTTGGACTGTAGACTTTTGAATGGCATTGAAACTGTAACATGCTTCCTCCAGCAGGGCCACACCTTTTAACCTCCCAAAACAGTACCACCAACTGGGAACAAAATGTCCAAATACCACAAGAAAAGCTCTGAGAAAGCCACGAAAACAAGCAGTAATTCTGGGATAATCTCTACAAGGTCTCTGGAGGAGCTCCTGACTCTCTAGGGGAGAAGTAGCTGGTCTCTCCAGTACAAAGTCAGAAGTGAGACCCTGAAGCCTAGACCAACCAGCCTTGCATACCTAATAAGAAGACAATGAGCCGCTCCAGGACCCTTTTCTCCTTCCCTGAAGGTTAGCTTGGTAGTTGGCAGTTTCAGAATTGCTGATATACTTTAACACTTTAAATTTCCTGTTTATATTACTTTGTGAGATCAAGATGATTATGCTGCTTAAGGTCCAGGTACAACCTATTGCACCTTTGGAGACAATATTTGTGTTTTGTAGGTTATGGTTCCATGTGTAATTGCTATATTTTGTTTTGTTTTTACCTTACCTGGTAAAGTTAAAGAAAATGTTCCATGCTTTGAGGACTTCATTTCACTAATTTTCTTATCACTAAAGGCAAAAATCAAAGCCCAGTTGTCCAGTAACACAAGTTAATTATGGGTTTATGAATCTGTAATAGTCTATGCTGTAAACCTTTACTATGTAAATGTGAAGTAGCCAGTATCTCAGTAGCAAGGTCAGTGACCTCCAGCGACCTTTGGAGTGGGTAAGTTTTCAGGCACAGGTCATCATGGTCGTGAATTCAGGTCTCTGTAGACGAGCTTCAGGGAATGAATGCTGACTATTTGATGTAAACTGCAGGACAAGTAGAAGCATGTGCAGCTGCAGCATGTAATGAAGCCAACTCAGCTCCTCCAAAGGCCGCTTCCCACTATAACATTGGTGTTTCTGGTCTGGGAAGAAATATTCAAGGACTCTGCATGACATCTGTGTTCTGGATAACTGTTATCAGACAGCTGCGTTTTAAGAATTTCCAACATTTCTAATTTGACATTTTNGTTGCTATGATAAACCTGACCATGTTTGTTTGTTTGGTTGTGGAACTGGTTGGCAAGGAGGAAGGCTGGAGTAAGTTGAATCGTGGGCTAGAAAAACACTAGAATGCTGTAAACTCAGCTTTGTGTCCCATTGTGGTGAGAATTTGGAAAACCATAATCCTGAGGAAAACACAGGCAGTGGAGAACTGGCTCATGAGCTTTAAAAGGGGGAATAAGCAATCTATCATGAACTGGCCTCAAGATATTTCTGAAGCAGGATTAAAAGACAGAGGAAACTTGGGAAGATGAGAAGGATAAAAGGTGGAGTCTGGTTGAAGCCTCATACAAGCTGAGAAGGAAGAATTCCACTCAGGGCATGGAGAATAACTCGCAGTTTAAGAAGTCCTTGCAATTCCGATCCCAAAACCCCAGCGGCTGGCTACACCACTGGCTTAACTACGCCAGTTTCCAGGGAATCCAACAACCTCCTCTGGCCGCGTTCGGCATGGGCAAAGCAGGGCTGCACAACATACATTTAGGCAAAATATTCATACACCTACAATTTTAAAACTTAATTAAAAATGTAAAACGCCCAGCGCAATTGATAACATGTAAATGTGAAGGATGCTGACCTAATTATTCTGTGGGGTGTGTGGTGTGTGTGTGTGTGTGGGTGTGTGTAAGTAAAAATAGGCACTGAACCAGATTTATTGCCCTAACATTTATGAACTTGTGTTGGGCTCATTCCCTTTTCGAAGACGTTTTTCTTTCTGGGATCCCAAATAAGCTTAGAAGAGAGAACAGTGCAATGTTTGTCTGTCTGGCTGGTTACCGTCAGTTAGGAATGGTTGTGTCAGCTCATTTTCGCTAATCATTCCCTAAAAAATGCCTGTTAGTCTGATATAGAGGAGTCGTAACTGTTTATTTTTTTAAATTTGCTTTAATTCAGTTTCTCTATTTAAGTTTGTAAGTTTCTAGTATAGTGCACGTTCCTGTAGCTCCATTATGCATTATGTTCTCTGGGATTTCTTTATTTTGCAGGCAAGGGGAATGAGACAGGATCGCATGTATTCCAGACCGGGCTTGAACTCACGCTGTAAAAAAGGCTGATTGAACTCCTACCCCCTACTTCCAAACGCCTTAGTGCTGGGATCACACACATGTGTCACTATGCCCATCTCTCTGTCATTTTCTTTTCTTTGCTTTTTTTCTTTTTTTTTGAAGTTTTTAATGACTTTATAACGTTATTTGACTCTCAGCATTTAGTTCTCATATACATTCATCTTTCCATAGATTTTTAAAATGTGGTAACAGGGACAGGCCCCCAAAGTATACAGCTTGTTTGGCGAATCCTTATCCTCATTACATTTTCTGGACAATCGAACACAGATATGATATGGAACATTCCTTATTCTTTTGGCCCAGACAGCTTTGTTGAGCCTGGTATCAATGCGCACATCTGGAGTACCCATCTCCTTCATGGCGAATTTCCGGATTTCTTTGAGTGTCCGAGGGGCACGTTTCTTGAAGCCCACTCCATGGATGCACTTGTGAATGTTGATGGTGTATTCCGAGGTCACCACCTTGTTGATGGCAGAACGGCCCTTCTTCTCACCACCCTTCTTTGCAGGAGCCATTCTCTGCAGGGCCAAGTTGAAAAGGAAGGGGAAGGGGGCAAGGATGTGGGATGGAAGCTTCATTTTATTTTATAATTTTTTTTTTTTTTTTTTTTTTTTTTTATATATATATATAATCTATATATATAGATATATATATATATAATATATAAAATTAATACTGAGCACTGTCCCCCACCCATACCCTGTCCCGCCTACCCCTTTTCCGCCACAAATTCCTCTATACCAAATGAAGTCATTTGGGTTTTGTTTGGTTTGGTTTTGGGTGATGCACTGAGACTAAACCAAGCGCCATCTAGCGTGAGACCCTAGGTTTCAAGCTGCTGTAGAAGCCTGTGTTGGACTCAGCAGTGGTACACAACGGAAGAACATGGATTCACTGACTCCTCCCCCTCTCCCAGACTCTATCAGTATTTAATAGTTCAGCAACTCTCCCTTCCTTAGCTGATTGTTCATAGGGCTGGTCTTGTGCAGCTCTAGAGAAGGTAACTTCAGTTGTGAGATAATGATTGCCATATCTAACCTAGAGGATGGTGTTTCACAGCCCTTCATCCCGTTTTTTGGCTCTGACATCGTCCTGCTTTCCTCCATTCCTCAAATGGTCTTCTCATAAATACTGGCTTATGGCTAGCCCCCCACTTATTCTCTCTCTGCATCTTGGGAGAGCCCATGAGTCTCTGCATCACCACCCGTCATTGTAATTAAGGCTGGACAAAGGTTTGTGTCTATGAATAGAAGCACAGGTATTTAGAAAGCAGTTTCCTCCTATTTAGTTTAGCTACCATCAGCACAAGACTCCTCAAAACATGAGCCTATGGCCTCCTGGAGCTAATAGCATTCTTACATTTTGCTTTGTGATTACACTATCTTCCAATCTTGTCCCCCCCCATATCAATTATTTGAAGTTTTCTTCTGTCCAGTTGGGTTTTTTTGGTTTGTAGTTTCCCTTCCTTATCGTAAAGTGTTTCATTTTCTCTTGTTTTTTACTCTTTCCTTTTTTTTTAATTTTTATTTATTTCTGTAAATGTGTATGAATGTACTTGTCTGCATGCAGAGGCGGTGCATCCCCGTTGTCGTGCATGCCGCGGAGGTCAGAAGAGGGTGTCAATTTCCCCTGGAACTGAGGTTTCAGATGGTTCCTTGGCCGCCATGTGGGGTGCTGGGGATCGAACCCGGGTCCTATGCAAGAGTGGTCGTGCTCGGTAACTGCTAGGCCATCTCTCCGCCCTGTTTTACTCATTTCACATCCTAGAGGGTTTTCATAGCAGGTCTGGGAATGCATTACATCACACACACTTTGAAAAATAAGAGACAAAAGAGCTGTTCAGAACTTTGAGCCCAGGAGTAGGGTCTTGCTGACCTAACTGGACTGTTTGGCTGAGTATCCCTTTCTCCCAGCTAATTTACATCTTGTCTTTTTGTAGATCAAGATTTTTCAATTAAAGACCTGACTGCCAGTATTACAGGTAGGCATAGAGGGACAAGGACTTAGGGTTTGAACATTTAGTAGACATGTGATCACTTAATCCCCTTGTCATCAGTTCAGCACCCTAAGTTCCTATATGCAGGGCATACTCTGTTTCACCCCAGACCAATAATTAATAACCTGTCTTTTTTTATTTTTTGGTCTCTTTTGAGACAGCATCTTATAGTAGCCCAGCTGGCATGGAACTTTCTTGTAGACAAGGCTGGCTTTGAACTCTTAGAGGCACCTTGCCTCTGCCTCCTGAGTGCTGGAATTTACAGGCATATGTACCGACCATGCCAGGCTACTAACTAATGTTTTCTGGAGAAACAAGTCACCCAGGCACTGTGGGAGAGAATCGGGAATAAAACAGTTCTTAGATGGATTGAGATTGAACAACCACATTATGGAAGATTTGGGATACCGTTTTTTTCTGGTCTTTGTGGGGTCTCAGCTTTCTATACTGTGGGCTTGAAATATTTTTTATTCATGTTTGCCAAATTATTTGCAACTCATCCATGCATTTTTTTTAGCTTTCAGAATATTCTACCCACAAGGGTTTATGCTTATAAAAATAAATGGGTGTACACTGTAATCCCAGCACTAGTGAGGCAGAGGCATTGGGATCTCTGTGAGTTCAAGCCAGCCTGGTTACATAGTGACAACTGGGAGCTACAGGGAGACCCTGTCCGCAAAAAGACAAATAAATAAATAAATAAATAAATAAATAAATAAATAAATCTCTTCTTAGAGCCACTGGAGAGATGGATCATGGTTAAACACTGGCGGGGGGCAGGCTTAGGGAGTTTTTAACAAGCCCTGCAGTCTCAGTCTCTCTCTCTGTCTTTCCTGTGCTCAGTGTGCGATTGTACCCTACGGCTTGCCTGCTCCCAGCCCCAGCCACCATGGCTTCCCACCACAATGGACTGTGATTTCCTGGAACCATCATCAGCTTACATTAGGAGATTGTGCCTGAGGACTTGGACTGTAGACTTTTGAATGGCAATTGAACTGTAACATGCTTCCTCCAGCAGGGCCACACCTTTTTAACCTCCCAAAACATTACCACCAACTGGGACAAATGTCCCAAAGAAATACCACAAGAAAAGCTCTGAGAAAGCCACGAAAACAAGCAGTAATTCTGGGATAATCTCTACAAGGTCTCTGGAGGAGCTCCTGACTCTCTAGGGGAGAAGTAGCTGGTCTCTCCAGTACAAAGGCAGAAGTGAGACCCTGAAGCCTAGACCAACCACCTTTTGAATACCTAATAAGAAGACAATGAGCCGCTCCAGGACCCTTTCATTCCTCCTGCCCTGAGGTTAGCTTTAGCTTGGTAGTTGGAAGTTTCAGCAGAATTGCTGATATACTTTAACACTTTAAATTTCCTGTTTATATTACTTTGTGAGATCAAGATGATTATGCTGCTTAAGGTCCAGGTACAACCTATTGCACCTTTGGAGACAATATTTGTGTTTTGTAGGTTATGGTTCCATGTGTAATTGCTATATTTGGTTTTGTTTTTACCTTACCTGGTAAAGTTAAAGAATGTTCATGCTTAAAAAAAAAAAAAAAAAAAAAAAAGAGACAATGAAGGCACTTGAAGAATACAAGCAAAGTTATTCTTCAATTCAACAAAGAAACACTTGAGTTTCAAACCAGAATCACAGAGAACAAAAGAAATCCACATGCCAGAGCATAATAAAAAATAACAGGAGAAACCCAAATAATAAGTCTCCACTAAATACTACCAGTCTTGTAGAAGACTCCTATAATGAGGATTCCCTAGATGTAGTCCAGGAGGACACATCTTAAAAGAACTATCATAAATATGATTAAAGAATTCAAGGAATTTAAAGAACACACAAATAAACAAATCAATGAACTAA
This sequence comes from Rhizomys pruinosus, assembly GCA_009823505.1. Lineage (NCBI taxonomy): Eukaryota > Metazoa > Chordata > Mammalia > Rodentia > Spalacidae > Rhizomys > Rhizomys pruinosus. The sequence goes on from VZQC01011351.1 coordinate 174,024, forward strand.
AAAAAGAGATGATAAACCAGAATGAATTCACAAAAGATGTAGAAATACTGAAGAAGCCTGGCGTGGTGGGACACGCCTTTGGTCAGAGCAACTTGGAGGCAGAGGCAGGAGAATCTTTGGAATTCAGGGCCAGCCTGTCTACAGAGAGAGTTCCAATACAGCTAGTTACAACAGGGGGACCTGTCTCAAAAAGAACCAAAAAAAAAAAAAATCAAAGAAAGAAATAAAATGTAAAAGGAAGTGCAACACTCAATTAACCACCTAGAAAGGATGGGAGAAAGCCTCAGTAACAGAATGGACAAAGTTGAAAATAGAATATCAAGACTGGACAACAACATGGAAGAACTGGAGTGCTCAAGAAAAGATTATGAAAAATTAAAAAAAATATACAGGAGTGGAATAATCAGGAATTATGAGCCACTATGAAAAGAACAAACCCATGTATCATATGTGTAGAGGAAGGAGAAGAATCTCAGGATGATGGCACTGAACAGAACTTCAACAGAATTATAGAAGAAAATTTCCCCAAATTAAGGAAAGACATACCTATACAAACACAGAAGCACATAGAACGCCAAATAGACAGGACCAGAAAAGAAATTCCCCATGTCGTATCATAGTAAAAACACTAGAAGTTCAAACAAAGAGAGAATACTGAAAGCTGCACAAGAAAAACAAGTTACATATAAAGAATAATCCATCAGAATTACAACCGACTTTTCAATGCAAATGATAAAGCCAGAAGAGCTTGGACCAAAGTATTCCCAGTTCTAAATGAATATAGATGCCAACCCAGAATGTTTTACCCAGCAAAAATGTCTAGTATAGTTGAAGGAGAAAGAAAAATCTTTTATGACATAAATAGGCTGAAAGAATTCATGTCCAGAAACCCAGCTATTTAGAGAATACTTCAGCACTATAAAGAGCAGAAGGAAGGAACAACTATATCCAAGTACTTAATGAGGGTATAACTGTGGAAATACAAACCTAGAACAAGAATGTATCAGAAACCAAAATGATGGGAAGCAATACATCTCTCGATAATAACTTTATTTATTTATTTATTTATTTATTTATTTATTTATTTATTTTGGTCTTTTGGGGACGGGGGTCTCCCTGTGGCCCCAACTGTCCTGGAGCTCAATATGTGGACCAGGCTGGCCTTGAACTCTCAGGGATCTGCCTGCTTCTGCCTACAGAGTGCTGCGATTAAAGGCATGCACCAGCCTGCTGGGCTCAATAATAACTTTTAATATCAATGGACTGAACTCCTCAATCAAGAGGAATAGACTAGTATGCTAATGGATTAAGAAACAAAATCCATCGTTTTGTTGTCTGAAAGAAACCCATCTTAATTTCAAGGACAGGCACTATCTTAAGGTGAAATGGTTGAAAAAAACATTCCAAGAAAATGGCACTAAGAAACTAAGAAGCAAGCAGGAGTTGCTATTCTCATATCAGACTAAATAGACTTCAAACTAAAAGTAATCAGAAGAGATGAAGAGGGTCACTTCGTTCTTATCAAAGGAACAATTAACCAAGAAGATATCACAATTGTGAGGATATATGCACCAAACTCTGGTACACTGAACTTTATAAACACAATTCTAGAGGACTTTAAGGCACAGATTAATCCCAAAATACTAGCAATAGGGGACTTGACTACCCCACTGTCCATTAGACAGGTTAACAAGGCAAAGAATAAACAGAACAACAGTTGGACTGAACAATATGATACACCAAATAGACCTAACTGACAACTACCAAATACTCCACCCAAACACCAAAAAAATATACTTTCTATTCAGCACCCCAAGGAACATTCTCTAAAATCGATCACACACTGGGACACAGAACAAACCTCAACAAATACAAAAAAAAAAACCTGAAATAGTTCCATGCATTTTATCAGACCACAATGCAATAAAGCTTAATAACAACAGCAGAAGAAACCCTACTAACTACAGGAACTCATGGAGATTAAACAACACACTCCTGAATAATGAATGGGTCAAAGGAGAAATTAAGAAAGAAATAAAAATATTTCTGAATTTAAATAAAAAGGATAATACAAACACACACACACACACACACACACACACACACACACACAAGAACACTGGCTGTTCTTGCAGAGGACACAGGTTCGATTCCCAGCACGTACATGACAGCTAACAAATGTTCATAACTCCAGTTCCAGGGGATCAAATTCACCTTTTGACCTCCATGGTCATTGCATGACAAGGGTGCACCTTCATACATGCAGACAGTAAACTCACACACATTAAGTACAATTAATAAATAAAATACTTAAATTTCTCTTGACAGGGGCATTAAGAACACTTGCTGCCCTTTCAGAGGACCAGAGTTGATCCCTAGCACCCACGTTGAGCTGCTTACACCTGCCTGTAACTCCAGCTCCAGGAGATCTAATGCCCTCTTCTGGCATCCATAGGCACCTGAACACACATATACATACTCACACAGAGAAACACACATATATAACATATAATTAAAATTAATAAAATCAGTCTTTAAAAAAAACTCTATTTGGAAAATATGATCATTCATGGCATTGGAAGAGAACAAAAGTAAATGAACTTATTTCTTTCCTTTTTAAAAATAAAACAGGTTGGCCTGGAACTAGCTATGTAAATTAGGCTGGCCTCCAATTCACAAAGACCTGCCTGCTTTTGCTTCCTGAATGCTGAGATTGAGGCATGTACCACCACCAGGCCTGGCACAACTTGTTTTTATGCACTGTCCTTACTCAAACATGTCATTGATTTTAAAACTTTAGAGACATACTAATAACATATATCCATAATGACTTGAATTGCCAAGAACTGATATTTAAATCATATTCTCCTTGGATTGCACATTTATAGAATGACAAAAGAAGGTAATACCAGGTCATTTAGGCTAGATGGCAGTCTTCTTTTCTGTAGGGTCTCAAAAAACACTTGAATTCCTTGTATTTGTTCTTTTATTTTTATTTCTTTAATTTTTTTGTATTTGTTCTTAATTGATGACATTTGCCTAAATATGCAGTATTTTATACCATAGATTGACTTAACTTTTCTGTAAAGGATGATGAAGTACACAATATAATCACTGCAGGACATATAGTTTCTGTGCTAATTAATCAATTCTGTTGTTGTACAGCAAAAGCAGCCAGAGGCCATGCACTAACAGATAAGCATGGTGGGTTCAAATAAAATATTATCTACCAAAATGGGCAGTGTCCTCCAAATTGCCCAGTGAGCCATTGCTTATATACCTCTGTTTTAGAACAAATAGTATCAGGAATTAAGTGACCAAAGTAAATTTTTATTAAGTTTTAACAAGGGCCAAATATCAGAATACATTTGGATATTGTCACTTGGTACATATTTTGATAACTGATCATTCATCAAGTTCTTATCTAGAGTGCAATCCAGACATGAATATAATCTGGCTGATGTTGAACATTTTGAGTTTTGTAAAATTATTCTTTTCGTTAATTTTAAAGAGTTTTTATTCATTGACCATAAAATTAAGGAAAGTATTTGTTTATTAAATCATTCTCTATTAGGCATTTATTATATGCAAAGCATTGGTTTCATACTGGCCATTAAGAATAAATGAGGTCTTGTTCCATGAAATTAACAATTTTTACTGCACTACAACTTTCCTCAAATGCTTTAAAGTGTACTATTTATGTCATGTCCTACTACTAAATGTCTCAGCCAGCACTTTAATGTTCATTCTACTCTGACCATTATTTTGCCCAAATTGCTTCAATCTCTAAAGAGCTCTGCAACACGATGTTTTGGCCTGCAATTATGATCTATAATATGACATTATTATAATCTCTGGCCTTGTGGTTTACATTATCAAGGACATGATGTGTTGGTGGTGCTGGTACTTAGAGATTAATGCACTTGGACATTTCCTCACACTTTTGCTCACGCTTTTGCTGCTATGATAAACATCCTTCTACTGTGACTACAGGACTCTAAAAACCCAATATGTTAGTTCTGCCTTCTTTATGAACTTTGTTGGATTTGGAATCACCTAGATGACATATATCTGATGATTGTGTCAGTGAGGGTGTTTCCAGAGAGTTGTTTCACTGAGGAGGGAAGACCTACACCAAATGTAGCATCACCAACTTATGGGAAAGAATAGAAAGGAGAAAAGTATCTGAACACCAGCATTCATCTCTCTCTGCTTCCTGACTGTGGGTGCAGTTTGATCAGTCCACCACATTCCAACTGTCGTGGCTTCCTTACCATGATAGACTGTACTCTCAAACTGAGTAAAAACAAAAAGAAAAACAAAAGAAAACAAAACAACGAAATAACAACAGCAAAAAAAAAAAAAATAACCCCTAACTTTTCTTCCTTAAGTTGCTTTTGTCCAGCTATTTTTCTAGCCACAGCAATGATGAGAGTAGCTAACACACAACCTGAAAGACTAGCACCATCTGAACCCAGCTTCACAGACCCAATACAGATCTCCTGATGAGTACTGGGAACTGAGGACAAAGAATATGCAAGTGTTTAGGGGAACAAGTCAGGTGGTGTACAGTTTCTGCTTAGGCCCCAGAGATTTCTGTGATATCTCCATCTAAATGGCAATTAGGGAGTCAGAGTTACTTTTAGCCAAGATACAGTTAACTCAGGGAATCAAGATAAATCAGAAAATTGCCAGAGGCCACAGATTTTCAGGATTTCTCCAGAGCTTTGCTGCTTTAGAATAAGCCCTTTGGTAAAGTAGGTTGGGTTGCTCAGTTTTATAGGTTTGTTTTTTTTTTTTTTTTGTCCACTACTGGTAATGAAAGTGAAATGGTAAACTCTGAAATGTGGGGGGATTATATTACCATCCACTGAAGCACCAGGAGCTTGTTCCACTTCACGATGAGATTAGGTAGCAGAGCTTGTCCTTAAACATAGGTCATGTCTCCCTGTCAATGATGTCACGATTTATTTTATTTTATTTTATTTTATTTTATTTTATTTTATTTTATTTTATTTTGGAGACAGGGTCTCCCTGTAGCCCCAGCTGTCCTGGAACTCACTCTGTAGACCAGGCTGGCCTTGAACTCACAACAATCCACCTGCCTTAGCCTCCCAAGTGCTAGGATTAAAGGCGTGCACCACCATGCCCAGCTTATTTTGCTTTTAACCACTCAAGAGTGAACAGAGAGCCTTCTTTATATCTTGTCCAGTTACTTGGGTTGTCTTCTGCTTCAGCAGTCAGGGGGAACTTACCCAAACATCATGGAGGAGTGTGGAGAAAGAGAATGTGAATGAAATAACAAAGCAAGGAATCAAATGTTATGTACATTTTATTTTATTTTATTATTTTGGTTTTTTTTTTTTCTTTTTCAGACTAGGTATCCCTGTAGCATGAGCTGGCCTGGAAATCATTATATAGACCAGGCTGGCCTTGTACACACAGAAATCCACCATCCTCTGCCTCTGGAGAGCTGGGATTAAAGCTCTGTGCCATCATGCCCAGTCCTAAGTATATTTTATAAAACCTAGTTATAGGGGGCCAAGAAAACACAATGGAGAAAAGACAGCATCTTCAGCAAGTGGTGTTAGCAAAACTGGATCACCACTTGTAGAAGAATGAAATTAAACCCCTACCTCTCGCTCTGTACAAAAGTCAACTTCAGATGGATTAAAGACCTCAACGTGAAACCCCAAACTCTAAAGGCGATAGAAGAAAAACTTGACAGCAGACTATAAGACATAGGCGTAGGAAAAGACTTCCTAAATCAGACAGCAGCTGCACAAGAATTAAGGTTTACAATTGACAAATGGGACCTCATTAAACTCAAAAGCTTCTGTACATCAAAAGAAACAATCAAGGAAGTGGAAAAATCCCACAGAGTGGGAGGAAACCTTTACTGCAGAAACTTCTGACAAAGCATTGATTTCCAGAGTACACAAACTACTCAAAAAAACAAAGAATAAAAAAAATGAATCACTCAAAAGATGGAGCAAAGAACTGAATAGAGACTTCACAGAGGAGGAATTAGAGATAGTTGAGGAACATCATAAAAACTCTTCAACGTTACTAATAATTAGGGAAATGCAAATTAAGACCACTTCAAGATATCATCTCACTCCAATAGACTGGCTAGGATCAAGAAAACAAATGATACCAATTGCTGGAGAGGTTGTGGGGAAAGGGGAACACTCATCCACTGCTGGTGGGAATGTAACCTCATATGGAAAGCAGTGTGGAAAACCATTGGAAGACTTGGAATGAGCTTGCCACCTGACCCAGCCCTACCAATCCTAGGCATGTACCCCCAAGACTCACCCCACTGCAGAGATACATGCATGGCCATGTTTATTTCAGCTCTCTTCACAACAGCAAGGAGCTGGAACCAACCCAAAATTCCCCTCAACTGACGAGTGGATAAAGAAAATGTGGTACATCTACATAATGGAGTTCTATGCAGCAGTAAAGATGACATCATGAGCTTTGCAGGAAAATGGCTGGAGCTAGAAGACATCATGCTGAGTGAAGTAACACAGTCCCAGAAAAACAAACGACGAATGGTATCCCTCATCTGTGGATGCTAGTGCCAATTACCTAGGTTGTAAGTATTTCTTGTGCATGGCCCCTTGAGCTTTTGTCCAAGCAGTTGGGAGCGAAGCATATTGGAAACAACAACAACAATAACAACAACAACAGAAAGGACTGCATCAAAGAACAGACTGAAACAGTGAACTTCTGCCCCAAACAGTCAACTTCCACATGGAGAATATTGAGAAAGACTGAGAAAGAGATGAAAAGAGTGTTTGGCAGAATACATGAGCTCTGGTGGGGTGGGGGCATAGGGTGGGGAACACAAGTGTAGATTTGATAATCTTGTACAAAATATATATATTAAAAAATAAATTAAAAATGTAAAAAAATAATCAACCCCCCTAGTTATGTGTGAATCCTTTCAGAAACTTGATTTTTAAAAATAACAAATTTAGGGACTGAAGAGATGGCTCAGTGGTTAAAGAGCACTGGCTGTTCTTAAACAGGACCCAGATTTAATTCCCAGCACACATATGGTGGCTAACAACTATCTGTAACTCAAGTTCCAGGAGATCCAACACCCTTTTCTGACCTCTTAAGGCACTGCATAACATGGGTGCACTTACATACATGCAAGCAATAAATCCATACATATAAAATAAAAATAATAAATAAAATAAAAACAAAATTAGAAGGAGAACCCATCAGCACCAAAGTCATAAATGGAGAGCAAGAGAACAGTGGAAGGAGAGGAGTGACTGGGTCACTTCCTGTGCTGGTTAGTTTTTGTCAACTTCACAAACTAGAGTTACCTGGGAAGATGGAATCTCAGTTGAGGAATTTCCTTTGTTGGATTGGCCTGCAGCCGTTTTTTGTGTATCATTTTCTTAATGGCAGGGCCCAGTCCACTGTGGGCAATGCCATCTCTGTGTAGGTAGGCCTGGGGCATATACTGATGGTAACTGAGGAAGCCAGGGGAAGAAAAGCACATAAAGAGCATTCCTCTACGGTCTCTGGTTCAGTTCCTGCCTCCAGTTTTCTGCCTCTAGGATCTTGCCTCCAGGGTCCTGCCTCTAGGGTCCTGCCTTGAGTTCATGCCTGACTTCCCGCAGGATGGATCGTGACCTGGGATTTGTAAGCTGAAATAAACCATTTCCTTCCTGAGTTGTTTTGGTCAGAGTGTTTTGTCACAACAAGAAGAAATAAATCTGGAACAGAAATTGGCACCAGAGAGTGGAATATTGGTGTTTTGGATCTGACAATTTTATTTTGGGTGAGGATTGTGGAAGTTTTTAGAACCTTGGGCTAGAAAAGCTAATATTGCATGCTCAGAGCCTAATGAGCTACTGTGGGAGGTTGAAAGATAAGCATGTTTAGAGAACTGCAGACAGTGGAGACTTGGCTTCTGAGTTTTTAAAGGGAAGTCTGAGAGTGCCTCAAGGACTCTATCTGGACCATTTGGGTGATATTTTGAATAAAAGAATCTATGGAAGTGAAACCCTTTGTACTTTACTGGAACAGTTGCTCTTGGTTAGCTGGGGGTGAAAAATCATTGGTAATTAATAAGAGACTAGCATCATTGACATGAAATCTTGGAAGTATTTCCTCAGGGACACTGCACAGAAGCTATAGTTCAGGAGTTGGGGGGTAGTGGGCAAGGCTGCACATCAAGATGGCAATGAAAACTTGCCAAAGAATGTGTAAAGTCTTCCATGTGGTCCTGGTTTTGGTGGCATGAAAGCTCCATAACTGAAGGGGTCATGGTGAGATGCTAAAGCTTGGTACCATGAGAGGCCATTGGTAAAAGTGTAGCCTACATTGCAGTGAAAACTTCAGAATATTGGTGATGCCAGGACCAAGGGAAGACCACTAAAGTGTAGAAGTTTAATAATCATGGTGTTCTTCTCTTCTTGCATTTTCTGAGGCTGTCTCCTGCCTGCAGGCAGACAATCTCTTGGCTTAGCTCTGGCAATGAGGGGGGAGGGGACTGTGGGAGAATTACCCGATAGAATAGAAAGACAAGGAAATAAAAGATGGACTCAGAGGGCAAGGTCCAGGAGCATAGAGTCTCTCTTATTGATGCCAGCAGTGTGCTTATATACCAAAAGTTACTGTGCTCTGGGCAAGGAAGTGGGGGGTAGGCAGAAAAGGAGTGGCAAGCCAACTTGGCTCCAATTGGGGGATGCAGAGCTCCTGTTTGTGCAACAGGTAACTTGAGGTGTGACATTTTGCTCAATGCCTCAAGGGAAGAGGCCATCTGGTTCTGAGACTTTGCAGAGATAGGTGAAGCAAGAAAAAATTGTAATATCCAGAATCTTCCTGTGGAATAACAGATAACTCACAGAGGCAACTGAATGCCTACAGAGATATCAGATAACTCTCCTTGGAGGTCTTACAGGACAGGTCTCACAAGTTTTTGCCTCAAGCCATGCAAAGTTACATTCCTACACTAAAGGACGATGAAAGGTGTTAAGTGGAGCTTTCCTAGGTCTAAAATATTAGCTATTTGTATTTCATGTGCCATAGCTAGATACAGTTGTGATGCTCAAACCTTTTGGAACCCAGAAGATTGTTGAGTGAATCCCGGATGTCACACTGAGATCCAGTGCTGGATTTGGTTTTGTTTAAGTGTGCCCAGTTCTTTCCTCTTGAAATAAAGTACTTAACAGGAGCCCACAGTTAAGAGACTTTGGATTTTTCAAAGAAAACTTGGATGTCTTAAAGCTTGTCGGGCTGTTAAGGTTGTACTCTATTTTGCATTATTATATTAAAAAAAGATCTTGGGAATAATCAGGAAATGAAAGGTTATGGTTAAATAGTGCTATGGTTATTTGTCAAGTTAATGAGGGGTCCATTGTGCTGGTTAGTCTGTGTCAATTTGACACAAATCAGAAGAGACACCTGGGAAGAGGGAAACTTAGTTGAGATTTGACCTCTGGCCATGTCTATGAGGTATTTTCTTAATTGGTAATTTTTGCCACAGGACCTAGCCCAGTGTGGAGTGGTGCCATCCCTGGGCAGTTGGGCCTGGCCTGTTAAGGAAGATGACTGAGCAAGTCAGGGAAAGCAAGCCAATAAACAGCATTCCTTCATGGTCTCTGCTTCTATTCCTGTCTCCAGGGCCCTGCCTTGCAGCCCTGCCTCCTAGATGTCAAACTGTAACACATAAGTTGTAATAAACCCTTTCTCTTTCCTCCCCAAGTTGCTCTTTGGTCATGGGTTTATCACAGCAACAGGAAAGCAAAGTAGAACAGTTCCAGGAAATGAGAAGAACAAGAATAATGAGAGCATGGTGGGACTGCTCCCAAAAATCTAAGGAAAAAACTAAATGAACATCTAGCCTCACTGGCTTTTAGTTTTCAGTTGACTGTGAAAAAAAATCACTAGTTTTGGAGGTCATACAACTGAACATTCTATTATTATTCCTCCAGTACCTCTGCTACAGGTGACATCTCTGACTTGTGGGTTATGGAAATAACAGTTGCATAGGTCACATTTCAGGGACTTAAAGGTTGCTTTCGTATTCTGTTGGGCCTATGCAGAATGATCTTTGATGTCAGGGGGCTGAAAACTTCACCTTTGGATCTTCCTAATATCGACATTTTGTGAACAAATGTTCCAAGAAGAGCCATGAAGATTGATTGGACATTCACAGAGCACGGACTATGTTACCTCCAATCACCTTTCAACCTACTTCTTTATCCTATAAATATCCTGAGTTCTCTTCCCCAGAAGGCTGATTTGAGATTTTGGTCTCACACCTTCACACTTGTGTGTCACCTTGTGAAAACACACTTTTTTTTTGCAAAGCTCATTATTCGGGGGATGGGCAGATAACAGTGTGGAACTGCTTGGGGAACAATAAAAATCAGAGACTATAATTAAAACCAGGAAGTATAACTATTGGAGGGGCCAAAGCTACAGGCTTCAGAGCTTTAATGAACAAAGGGAGAACTCAGGAACTGCTTAGCAAACTTAACAGAGGAATGGATGGGATTTAGGCCAGGATCCAACAATACCACCATGGGGATATGTTTGTTTATCATTGTCTTTTTCTTTATGGTTGTCCTGCTCCAGGGTGGTCTGGCCTGAGAAATGTAGGCCATGAACTCTTGATTAAGGACATTCTCCAATCCTAAAAGATTCATGGGAGAGCAGAAAGAAAAACATGAATGAACACAACTATTGATACAATTGTATGGTAAGTGCTATAATAGATTGTTTGTCTCCCTATTTATCTTTGTGAGGTATGAAGGAACATCAGTTTTTTTTTTTTTTGGTCTTTTCGAGACGGGGTCTCCTTGTAGCCCCAGCTGTCCTGGACCTCACTCTGTAGACCAGGCTGGCCTTGAACTCACAAAGATCTGCCTGCCTCTGCCTCCCAAGTCTAGGATTAAAGGCGTGTGCCACCACGCCCGGCGACATCAGTTTTTTTTAAGTTGTTGGATAGCTAACCAACATCAGTTTTTTTTAAGTTGTTGGATAGCTAACTTAATGCTGTCACTGTTATTATTAAAATCTCTCTGATGTGCTATAAGTTGAGTAAACTCTATGCCACCAACACATTATATTTAGGGGTACTCTGGGGGGTCGTGAACAAAGGGACAAACTTTGTGCTTCCTTCCTGGGCAGTTGTGAAAAATCATGTTGCCAGGAGAGCTGAAATGTCAATGAGACTGAGAGGTGAACAAGTACAGGAAAATGGAGGCAGAGGCTGTCAGACACTCAAAGACGTCAAGAGGCACAGACACTCAAAGACGTCAAGAGCAATGGCTTTGTGGTTATGAACACTGGCTGCTCTTGCAAAAAGACTTGGGTTTGAATCTCAGCACCCACATGGTGGCTAACAACTGTCTGTAGCTGAAGTTCCAGGGGATCTGATGCCCTCTTCTGACCTCCAAGGGCATTGCATGACGTGGGTGCACTTACATACATGTAGGCAATACACTCATACACTTAAATTAAAAATAAAATAAAAAAAGAGATGCCAAGCTCATTGGTAGGCTCCTCTCTGTCAGGGGATGAGGGGTCCAGTTCAACTTAACCACACAGCAATGGATGACTCCCAGCTACTTCTTGGGTCATACTTTGAGAAGTATAAGCTTGCTGGGAGCTCTGCCTTGTTTTTCAAAACAGAAGTTTGTTTTCTCCCCATTTATGTGTTTCTCTGGAGATCCCATTTTTCGAATCACCTTTGTCTTTAAAATGTTCTCCATTAGCTGGGGGCCTTGGGATGTATAAGTTTGGGCATAGCTGCTTGCAAATTGGTTTTACATGAAGGATACTTGTATTCATTACTTATTACTTATTATTTATTATTAAAAAAATAAAAATATTCTCCCTTAGCATGAAATGTAGAGTAATAGCGTAATAATAACACCAAATTCTATGACTAGAATAATGATGTTTATTTTTCCTTAAATACATTTAAATATGAAACATCAGGCAGTGGTTCAATAGACTTGAAAAACATAAGCTGAAAAGGAATTACAAAGACTGTGCTGATCATACAAATGAAATTCTGTGTAAGAATCAACCAGAGTAATTCATAAGAGTTGCACTTAGCCAGAGATTTGTAGATGATGCAGTTTTTCTCATGAATTCGTGAGATCAATCACATGGTACCTTTTATTACATGACAGCAAATCTTTCTCATTCATCAAAAAAGTGGGCTCCACAGATCCCTGCTTCCACCATGCCTTTGTATACAGAGGCACGTGCAGCTGGAAGTCATTTGTCAATGAACCAGGGAATACTCAGTCGCTGTTGAATGTAAGTCTGAATTCACCATGGCACAAGGGAAAATCTATTTTTCTAACGCCTGGTTGGGGGGAGGGGCAGTGACAGCCACTTGGCAAAGCAGCATGCTGTTCAAAATGGCAAGGCTGGGGAACTTGGAAGCAAGTTGAATCAAGGACTCTCCTGGTTGTGGAGCCCTTGGGCAGCCCTTCTATCCTTTGGAAAGCGGCAATGCTTTGCACAGGCTGGTTTTCTACTTGCACATATTCTGGTGTGAAAATGACATCTGTCCTCACAGCTGTCACAAAAGAAAGTGAAGATGAGAATTTAGAAGCAAGGACTGACTTCAAATAAATCACTCAGTTCTGATTAAATTTGATTATGTTTTTGAAGGAAATTTTCCAGACATGTATTTATGACATCAATATAAAATTCTAAACGGGCACTCAACCAGTTGAATGTAGGCATTCACATCACCTCCTCTAAAGTTTAGGGAGCATAGCGGAAGGGGGGACGGGGCAAAATGTTAAGAGTCAGAAGATAAGGGAGAAAGGCTGTGAAATGCTATCTTCTGGCCACGATGCAGCCAGGACAATCAGGAACTCACTAGAGCTTCGATAGCTGCGCTGGACCTGCACACGATGGAACCTGTCAACACCCAATCGTGCATCTGAGAGGGCTCATAGGACCCTGTTCCTTCCTCATGAACTGTTGACTACTGATAGATTTTGGAAGAGGGGGAGTCACTGTCTTCCATTGTGTTTCCCACTGCTGAGCCCACTAAGCTCCAATGGATAGTTCTAAAGCCATGGTCACACAGACTCACACAAGTCATAAAACAAAACAAAAAGACATGAATGAGAGAAAGGGATTTGTAGGGAGAAAGGAGGATTAAAATGGATAAAGGAGTTAAGAGAGGATGGAGGTAAGAATAATTAGTATGAACTATATACATGTATGAAATTGTCAAAGAAGAAATTTAATTAATTTTACTAATAAAAAAATCTCAGTGGTTAGTCTGTGTAAATTTTTAAAGTGGTTAAGATGTGGTTAAAGCTCAACCAATGGCCTGTAAGGGTTATGTTCATCAATATATTTCTTGCTTACACAAGTCCAGTATCATCTACTTCATCAAAGAAATTTTAAAAAATGCACAAATATGGAGAGACACAGAGAGAGAGAGAGATTGTTGATTTGAACCCTCCTTAACCCAAACAGTTGTTTAAACCTTATCAATTTAGTTTGTGTTTAGGAACTATAAAATCATATTAGCAAGTGTGGTGACCCATGTCTATAATCCAAGTTCTTCAGGTACTGAGGAAGAAGAGTCATGAGTTCAAAGCTAGCACAGGCTATAGAATGAGACCCTGTTTCAAAACAAAAAGAAAACAATTTAATCACCATTCCATATATTTTCACTTGTTTCATAGTGCCAAACCTCTGTATTTCTATCAGAAAGTGGCTTGGGCATTGAGAAAATAGCTTAAGAAGAAATCCCACCAAATCAAAATGGCATGTCCATCAAATATTGTCAATAAACCAAGTTAGGGCAAAAGTGAAAAAGCCATTGACCTGCAGGTATCAGGGTGAAAAGCCTTGTGCTTCTGGCAGCAGCTCTCCAAACTTTCTTTGCATTCAAAGCAGCTGCAGTTTTCCGGGTGCTGAATGAACTCTCTGGGACAGGGTGTTTTACACACACACTCACAACGATCTTCATCAAACTTCATCTGTGGTCCACAGAGAACTGGATCCTGGAGATGCGAGTGGTCTAAACAGAAACAGGAAAGCAAAGTGTGGTTTGCCTTGCTGGAGCCTGGATAATGTTGCTATCCAAATTGATGGCAAGTGTCGCATTATCCTAATAGAACTTTGATCCACTCTATCTCATTTCTTATAGGTTTTTGTCTTTAATTTTTCCACAGGGTGAAGGAGCTCCACCTGTGACCTCTCAGCACAAACAAAACTCATGAGTAGTCTTAGGTTTGTGATCAAAATACCACAAAATGTCATATATGTTAAGTCCTATCTATACTTGACCAGATAGGATTTAACATGACAGAATACTTGAAATCTGGTGTTGGGGGGCGATGATTAAGGGGAATTGGAGGGGAGTCTAAATTTGATTAAGATCTATTATATGAAATGCAAACAAATCAATAAAAATTGGGAAAAATACCATAAACTGAGTATTTCCTTTTTTTTTTTTTTTTTGGTCAGGTTTTCCCAGCTGGCCTGGAGCTCTCTCTGTAGACCAGGCTGGACTTGAACTCACAGAGATCCACCTGCTTCTGCCTCCTGAGTGCTGGGATTAAAGGTGCATGCCACCATGCCTGGCACTAAAGATGGCTCTTTGCCATGTGGGTGCTGGGAATTGAACCCAGGTCCTCTGCAAGAACAGTCAGTGCTCTTAACCACTGAGCCATCTCTCCAGCCCTTCCGTGTGATTTTTAGAATGATGTTAAAACCTAAACTTCTGCATCGAACCACGAGGAGCAAGATATAAGATGTCTATGAAGAAATAGGATGTCTAAGTGTTACGGGTCTAGTTCTCTACAATGTATTAGAAGATTAAAGGAGACAAAAACAGAAGTCTGGATGTTTCAGAAAAACACCTCATATCTTCCTGGCCAAGGGTGGCAACAATGACCTATTTCCTCACCTCAGATTATTATAGTGGTATGAAAGATGCAAAAGTAGCAATGAACTGTTGGAGACTAATTATTGCTGGGTGAGGAAGAGTAGATCTTCCTTAAGATCTCTAGATAGGCTGACTAGACTCAAGTGGATGAACTTGCACCAAAGGATATCTGGGTAGAAATGCTTGACCAGATGGTAGTTAACATATATGGCAGAATACATGAGGTCCAGTGAGGGGGTGGGGGCATGGATGGTGGAGGTGTGTGTGTGTGTGTGTGTGTGTGTGTGTGTGTGTGTGTGTGTGTAAGTTTAGTTAAGAAATGTTGTATGAAATGTATAAAAGCTTAGTAAATATTTTTAAAAATTAAAATATAAAATATTAATAAGTAAAAGGTAGCAATGAACTAATGAAGAGGAGATTCTGAAAAGTCTGTGGCACTTTTACACAGAAATTTCCAAAAGGCATGTAGAACAATTAGATAGCCACTACCCCACATCTAATCCTAATCAGTAAATTCAAATTTATTGTAAAAAAATGAGACAAGGTCTGGGGAAGTAACTCATTGGTAGAGTGCTGGCCTATCATCCATAAGAAATCTTGGATTCAGGAGCTCAGCAATTATGAGCCCTGACTACTTTTACAGAGATCCTGGGTTTGATTCCTAGCGCCCACATGGTGGCTAACTACCATCCTTAAGTCCAGTCTTAGGGGATTTTATACCTTCTTCTGACCTCTGTGGTCACTGCAAGACACAGGTGCACTTACACACATGCAGGCAACTCACTCATACACATAAAATGAAAATAACAAATAAAAATATTTGAAAACAAAGCAATCTTGGATTGTGGGTGGTGGTGCATGACTGTAATTCTGGCACTCACCACAGAGGCAGAAGCAGGAGGATCAGAAGGTCCTATCCTCTGCTTCATAGCTGTCTCAAACATCGAGTTTGAGACTAGACTGGAATACATAAGACGATCTTTAAAAGAAGAAGGAAAAAAAGCCAACAGCAGTAAAAGGACGGGACAGAAACTTTGGAAAAACTTGACCTTTTGTTTTGGTATTCTTGAAGGTTTTGGAAGAAAATTAATGTTTCTGCCTCAAACCTGCTTCTCAAATCAAGCCTTCTTAGAGAAGGGCACCATCATTCTCAATATTGTTTGGTTACTATGTCCACTCTGTTCCTTGTCATTGCCCTCTCTTTTCCATCACATGGTGCACAGTTACAATTCAGTTCGAACCCTGTATTTCTTATGTAAGATGGCTGCCCCTCAACATCACTGCCACAACTTTTATCTCTTCAATCTGTTCACCACATGATTATGAAATGCAAGCTTGATCACAGCACCACCACTGCTTTAAATGTCTTAAAGTTTCCGTTCACACAAAAAAGCTAATTTTCACACCAAGATATAAAAGTATAAAAGACATTCCATGGCCCTGAGCCTACAAACTTCCCAGACTTCCTCACTCCCTCCCTCCTCTCTGTGCCCCCACCCCACCCCAAAATGGCAATCTCACAAATCTCCTGGTTTTGACTGCTCTTTAACTGATGCATACTTAGAAATTACATGGACTAGATAACTGAATGCATTCTGAATTTTATGAAGAGGAAAAAGATGAGCTGCGTATACCATTAACCAGTGAGGCCGATGTTAATTTAGGGCAAGACAGACTGGATTATTGCAGAAAATAGTTAAGGCTCTTAAAAGGTTCTCATTGACCACTTGGTGGCAGGAGAGATCCACAAGCCCACTTCCTGCAGACCCAGCTTCGTTCTTGGCGGTTTCCGGGGAAACAATCCCTGCTAGTTATCTGCATGTTAAAAGGAGCAGAGGCTGGATATAGGAGAACTAGGAAAAGCAACCAACTGAGAGTGACATCCGAACGAAAGTATCCCGTCCCTAGGGAAGTTGACACCGGGTTACCAATTCCTTCAGTCCTCAGTCTTGTTCCATTTGCTATTTTTTTAAAGCAACAAATAGATGAAAACAAAATAAAAATCAATCCTTGAATTTGTGGTACTTCTGAGAAAGGAAGAGAAGCATTAAGTATTTTAAAATACAAAATGGGTGTGGAGACGCACGCCTTTAATCCTAGCACTTGGGAGGCAGAGGCACTCGGATCTTTGTGAGTTCAAGGCCAGCCTGGTCTACAGAGTTGTGAGTTCCAGGACAGCTGGGGATACAGGGAAACCCTGTCTCAAAAAGATCAAATAAATAAATAAATAAATAAATAAATAAATAAATAAATAAATAAATAAATACAAAATGGAGCTCTCCTCAATTTCTTTTTTTTTGTTTTTGCTGTAGTTTTTAGAGCAATGATACTGAAATGAGCTGCACTCATTCAGCTTTCCTTTTATTACAGCTTCCTAATAGTTTCCCTGCTTCCTTTCCTGATCAGTCAGCTCATTCTCATGTACATTGCTGCTGCTTTGAGCTTCTTAAAATTCTAGTGGGTTTTATCATTCTCTTGCTTGAGCCACTTGCATGATCTCCTCTTGTCTCCATGTTCTTATGCAAATTCCTCCAGCACAAGCTTACAAAGTCCTTTCACTCCCATCCTGTGAGTTTCCTCACCTTCACCTCCTCATGTCTACTCAGCACTCACTCCCTTTGCCCTGCTGTCTATGTGTCCCCATGATATGGTTAATCTTCATTGTTGACTTGACTGGATTTTGGAACCAAGTAGGAGAGGCACCTCAGGATGTAGCCATGAGGACACTAGCAGAGAGCTTTCACAGAGGAGGGAAGACCAACTCTAAATAAGGGTCCAAACTGAATAAAAGGATGAAAAGGAGGGAGAAAGACTGATGGACAGCAACATTCATCTCTTTCCTGGCTTCCATGGACACAATGTATTCAGTCATCTCCTGCTCCTGCAGCCCGGCCATCCTCACCATGATGGACTGTACCCAGCAAACGTAAACCAGAATAAGGCACCATTTCCTTAAGCCGCTTCTGCTTCCTCCCTCCCTCCTTCCCTTCCTCCCTTCTCTCCTTCCCTCCCTCCCTCCTTCCTTCCTTCCTTCCTTCCTTCCTTTTGTCAAATTACTGCCGTGTTTTCAAATGGTGAAATTAAAAGAAACCACATTCAAATTCACTTTATGTCCCTGTGAGACTTTTATACAAATGAATCATTGAACTATAGCTGACTGTTGTTTCATTCTAAAGTAGTTTTCATTAAAGCTTAACATCCACTTGTGAAAACTAGCTTTGGAATGCTCTAACCACTTCGGACTTCTCTTTGAGATTATCAGCACAGTAATTTATTGGTGGACTTACTACATAATCACAACACAGAAGGCTCTGGAATGCAAATGCTTCTGCCACTGTTATCTGTGTGATCTTGAGGAAATTACTAGGCATCTTGCTTTGGTCATTTTGTATTTGTGGAACGAGGTACTTATAGGATTGTTATGAAGATTATAACACTAGGTGGCCATACTAAGCTCTCAATCATGTTAACTGCAATTGGTCATACTAAGCTCTCAATTATGTTAACTGCAATTGGTCTTTTTTGTCATTGCTATTATTTGACTAGTGCTGTCATTACCTTCTGTTCCAACGAGTGGATTCTCTTCCAGCAAAACACATTTACATTTGGTGTTATCCCACAGCATGTCGATAGGACAGAGTTTCTTGGAATGGGAACAGCTAGGAAAAGAAAACAATGAACCACATTTAAAAGCTTTCCAGAATAAGCCAGGCGTGGTGGCACACGCCTCACTTGGGAGGCAGAGACAGGCGGATCTCTGTGAGTTCAAGGCCAGCCTGGTCTACATAGTGAGCTCCAGGCCAACTGGGAATAAAGGGAGACCCTATCTCAAAAACACAAACAAACAAAAAAAAATTAATCTTAAATGAATAACAAAATCTTAAGAGCTTAATTCATATGTATGAATTTATATATGAAGATATGTCTTATGGGATAACAATTGTGTAATTATAAATGTTCTATTGGGAAATCTTTAATAACCAAACTGTAATTTAGGAAAGTTAATTCTCTTCTTCAAAGGTGGCGGCTGCAGGGCTGGAGACATGCCTCAGCAGTTAAGAGCATTGGCTGATCTTGCAGACAACCCAGGTTCAGTTCCCAGAACCCACATGACAGCTAACAATCAAGTATAACTCCAGTTCCAGGGGTTCCAATGCAGTCTTCTGACTTCTGCGGCATTGAATGACATGAGGACAGAGACATGCAGGAAGACAGTAATACATATAAAACTGAATACAAATTTTTAGAAGGTAGTGGTTAGGAGCTGGGGATATTGAAAGAGTGGTTGCTATGGACGCATGAAGACCTGACTCTGAATCCCAAACACCTACAGAGGAAGCTGGAAATGGCTTTGAGAGCCTATAACCCCAGCATTGCAGGGCAGAGGATGGACAGAGGCAGGCAGTGTAGCCCCAATGAAAAGCTTCCAGTTCAATGAGAGATCCTGTCTCAAGGGAAAAAAGTGGAGCATGACAGCTACCCAGTGTCCTGACATGGCCTCTATATGCACACCACACACACACACACACACACACACACACACACACACACACAATGATGCAGATTCTAGCTATCGCCAGTTTATTTACCAAAATTAAATATTGTTCTAACATAGCTTCTAAGATTATTTTCCTTATGACAGGTATAATCACATTGATTAGGGTACTAGGATCATCTTAGAGTCAAAGTTCCTTTTCTACATATCTTCTCCTTCACTTGAGAGAAGTGGATATGTCTTCCTGGCTTAGTGTTAAGTAACATATCATCACCCTAATAGTCATCTGTAACTCCAGTTTCAGGGGATTCAACACCTTCTTTTGTCCTCCAAAGGCACTGTACAACATGGGTGCACTTATACACATCCAGGCACAACACTCATACATCTAAAATAAAAACAAATAAATAAAATATGTTTGTCAAATACTATAAATCTGGGCTTGAAGCTAAAAGATGAACTTTAACAGCAAGACAATTATTCTATAATTTTACTTGTATTTTTTCTGTTTGTTTCTTTCACATTTTTATTATTGTGTATTGGACAACAGAATGGGTTTCTCTGTGACATTTTTTTGCAACCATAAAATGAGCTTTCTTCATATTTCTCATCTTCTTACCCTCTCTTATCCCCTTTGCCTTGTCCTCTCCGCCCCCAAAGTCCTTCTTCTCTTATTTCGTTTTTGTTTTTTAGATTCCACATAAGACAGAAAACACATACTTGTTGTCTTTTTAAGAACTACTCCATAATTAATAAAGGAATAAAAGCACCTACACAGAGCTTTGGCAAAGGCAAGAACAGATATTATCAAGTCCAAGAAATCCTTACCGATCCTCTTCTGGGTTTTGGATGGATCTTCTGATTATTGAGTACGGATGGTGGGGAGCTGTTGGCAAGCACTTGCAACTTGTATGGTTGGCAACTTTCACAAGCACTAATTCAGGTGCTGATGTCAAAGGGACTGATATCTCAAAAAGCTAGAGCGGAAAAACAGAACCATAACATATATTTTATTATATGTACATTTTTAAATTTCCAGTCTTCATTTTTGCCTTTGTCATTTATAGTAATGATGTTAGCAAAGTTTCCCATTAGGAATGGAGTCAGTTGTGATAAGAGCTGGTGGAATCCTGAAAGTTGGGAGACAAAGTGCTTAGCCACCTTTGTGAAGTATCTAAATGTATTTCAAATATGTTCTTGGTGGTGTCACTAGCGTCCTTGTAAAAGTCTACCATTCAACCTTGTTGTTTGAAAGTTGAGCATCAATGTCAGAATAAATGAGGCTAAATCTGTGGTGGTTCTTTGAGATTTTGGTGGATTAATTATGGAAACTGCATACTTATACCTTCTCATACCATTTCTATTGACAGAAGACAATTTCCTATCTCTTACTTTTGGCTTGCCCTTGTCATTGTCTTGACCAATAAGTTGCTACTCTAAGTAACATTAAATAAAAAAATAAAAATATAAAATGAATATAAACTGAGACTGTGAATGCTTCATAAGATGTATTATCCTTTGCTTATGATGAAGCCATGAGAAGGATGTAATCTGTCTGTCATGCTGGTCCATGGACTGAGAGACACAGGAAGCAGGCCTGGACTCAAATGGCTGCTTAGAACATTTTGAACTTTAGATACAAGAGTGAGAATAACTCATCATGGTTTGATGTTGTTTATTTTTTTGTTGTTGAGACAGGGTCTCCCGGTAGCCCCAGCTGGTGTGGAACTTGCTATGTAGCTCAGGCTGGCCTTGAATTCATAGAGATCCTCCCACCTCTGCCTCCCAAGTGCCGGGATTTAAGTCCAGAACCACAATGCCCAGCAATTCATTCTGGTTTGAAAACTCTGAGTTTCCAGGCATTTGTATATAGCATTTGTAGCTGACATCTGATAAGATCATGCTCAGGCAAATACAGCTAATATGTGTAGCATTCTTTCTATGTTTATAAATGCCTGCCCTGTTGTAAGTATTCTATTATTAATTTATCACTTACACAAACAGTATGTGTTTTCTTATTATCTTTAGACTACAAATGAAGAAATATACAAAGAGACTGTATCACTTTCTTTTTTCCAATTACTTACTTGTAGATTTATTTCATTTTAACTAGAAATACAATATCTTTAGGGATAAAGCTTAAAAAGATAATCTAAAATTTGTATAAAATTTTTGTGTTTTTCATAGAGAACATCTCCATCGGTCTTAATACCATCACTTTTATAACCCTTTCTCCATTGGCATCCTCCCACCCCCCACCCCCACCCTACATGCACTCTGTAATTTGTGCCAAGGCCCATTTTATCAAGTTGGTGTCCCCACATGTTCCTCAGTGCAAAGTTCATCCACTGAAGTCTAGTCAGCCTATCCAGAGTCCCTCACTTTAAGAAGATCTACTCTTCCTCACCCAGTAGAAGTTAGCTGCCAATAATAGCACATGTACAATGCAATCTCTACACCTAAGGGCTCACACAACACAACAGGGGGCAAAGAGGACACTAGTAAGTCTCTTAACCCTCACTAATGAGACTATATAACTTTCTAAGGTGATTCCATGACTCGTAGATGATTTTGAACATGATTTTAAGAAACTATCCATATATTCACCACTCTCCATAGCCCTAATTCTTTCTTTCTTTCTTTCTTTCTTTCTTTCTTTCTTTCTTTCTTTCTTTCTTTCTTTCTTTCTTTCTTTCTTTCTTTCTTTCTTTCTTTTTCTTTTTTGGTCTTTTTGAGACAGGGTCTCCCTGTAGCTCTGGTTGTCCTGGAACTCACTCTGTAGACTAGGCTGACCTTAAACTCACAGAGATCCACCTGCTTCTGCCTCTGCCTCCCTAGTGCTAGGATCAAAGGCATGCACCGCCACGCCCAGCTGTACTTTGTTTCTTTTTTATTTATTCCCGGGTCCTCTGCAAGAGCAGTCAGCGCTCTCAACCGCTAAGCCATCTCTCCAGCCCATACTTTTTTTCTAATAGATAGTTTACCACATAGTTTGTAACTTTGGGATTGGAACTGAAATGGTTCACGTATGCCCAGTTGGAAAGAAAAACTGCTGTAAGCTTACACTTGAGCATATTCTTTAAAATCAATCATTTGCTGACTACAGCAGTTAAAAAAGTGTTAATATCTAAATAGAAGCAATCCGTTAAAGTTTTGTTCATTCTGACCTTTAAATATGTAATGGAACTTTGCTGAAATAAGGAAGGGTGCTTTTAGAGTGTTTACTTCATCTCTTGCACAATTCCTCTGATACCCTCCAGGGGCCAACATGATCAGAAACTAAACCCTCTTACATTATACAAGCTTTGTTTTACTAACAGATGATGCTTAGACATACTTATGTCATTGTTTCTAATTGTCCAGTAGTAGAGCTTAGATTTTTATAAGTTCCAAAACTCTCTAAAATGATTTCGGAAGAAAGAAACTGCAGTTTCAAGGGCAGTTTTGATGGTAGGGGGAACAAAATTAAAAATAATTTAGTGGCTACAGAGATGGCTCAGTGATTAAGAGCACTTGCTATTCTTGCAGAGGACTTGGGTTCAGTTCCAAGCACCCACGTCCAGTGGCTTACAGCTGCCTGTAACTCCAGTTCCATGGGATTTGACTGCTTTTGTGGGCATTGCATGCAAATGGTGCACTTACATACATGGAGGCAAAACATTCATAAACAAAATAAAAACAAAAATTAAAAGAAAATTTAAAGACCTTTTAACTCATTAACAAAATTAATTGGCATTCAGAAAATTCCTTCACAATGATACCCTTGGTGACTGTCTAATTTTATTTTACTACTTCAGGATCATGAATGAGGACACAATATTTATACAAACAAGTGTGACAAAAGAATTGCACTAAAATGTAAGGAATCTATAGCTGAGACTGCAAGGGAATGTAGCTTGATTTACAGTATTTTAATAATTATGTTTCTATAAGGTTGTTACTTTGGTTCCCATATGCAACGTTTACTGTTTACTACTTTTTTACAAGACAGTAGTAGGTATAGAAAAGAATATTTGTCTACTGGGGAAAGGAAATTTGATGAAATGGAGAAGAGAAGACTATTTCTTTCATGGGGATATAGGAGTTTTTCAAAGGTCTTTTGCACTGTATATTCTTCTTTTGCCTACCCTCAACCCCCGGAGACACTCTCTTCCTTCTTTTCTTCCCTGCCAGGCTCTGACCCTCTGCTCACAGACTTACATGATTGAGCCTTGGTTCTCTTGCCTCTCCCAGAGCCTGCCTACGTTCCCTGCCATGCTATTGGTTGGCAGCTGTCAAATGAGAAATCCTCTACTGCTTTCCCTCGGGGTATCTGCATCCTCCTTTAGCCTTTTCAGTTTTCGAATCAGAACATCTCCCCCTTTTGGATGGTCCTGTTGCATCCTTCCTTCCCTCTTCCTCCAACCTTGTCCACATCCTTTATTAAACTCTTTTCAGTTGCTCCAATTGAACAACACAGACTCGAACCAATACACAATACAGCAGATCTTCCTTCATTCCTTTTAACAGCCTGTGCTAGTAACTTCCTCGTTTTCTGATTCTTGGTATTATAGCATTAGAGAGATGGAAATTGATGAGAGTTCAGACCTTAGGACTGCTGTGCACCAGGTATATAAGTTTAGTATTGTGACTCTGAGCCTCAATTTCTTTAACTGTAAAGGAGGAAAAGATGTCCTTTTAGCTTGTTTGGTGAATTAAATGAGGTTATGCAGGTAAAATATTTAGCATAGTGATTGGCATCAAGGTCAGTGGTGGTGCTCTCATGTCCTCGTACCTGTTTGGAGATGTAGGAGGTACTTGTGTTCATACAAATCATGCTTTCATCGTTGCAGCAGCCTCCACACCGGAACACATTTACACAAGGTGGCTTGAAGAACGTGTTGGTCGTCCTCCCCAGCTCACTGGCGACTTCCACACATGTCTCTCTAGGGCTGCATTGGGTTCTTTGCCACTCCTCATCTATAACTGCAGAAATAAAGCTCATTGGGGCCTACTGATAAAATGGCCTTGTTATACAAACAGGAGTATTTTCTTTTTTTTTTTTTTTTTTTTTGACTTGTTTATTGTACTATATGGGTATTTTTAAATTTTTAAATATTTATTTATTATGCTTAGTTTTTGTGTATGAGTGGATCACCTACATGTAGGTAAGTACACCCCTGTCATGCAACACGCAGGGAGGGTGGAAGAGGATTTAAGGATGGTTGTTAGCTGCCATGTGGGTGCTGGGAATCCAACCTGGATCCCTGCAAGAGCAGACAGTGCTCTTAACCGCTGAGCCATCTTTCTGATCCTAGATGGATATTTTTGTCAGGCTTTTAGCCAAAGATTGTTTGAAAAAAAAGTGAAGCATGTGTTCCTTTCCATTGTTACCACCTCCCACGGGGGGGGGGGGCTGTGTTCTATGCATCATCACACTGGGTCCTTCTGCAAAAGCTGAATAATAAGGGAGTCCGTGGAAGCATATGAAGTCATAATATGTGAATGTTATTTTTCAAGCAACTTACAGATACAGCTGGATAGCATTTCTTCTACTTGAAGCTAAATATGACTAGGTTTTAGAACCATCAGGAAATGTGTTTCTGTTGGTTGTTGAAGTAATCACACTAAGACTTAACCCTGGCAACCACATGAATGGATACTCCAGTGGAACCACATGAATGGATACTCCAGTGGAACCACATGAATGGATACTCCAGTGGAACAAATCTGTCTTCAAATCAGAGTTTTCAGATTTGGAAATATTCCATACTGGTGTTTATATAAGATGATGAGATATGCCCTTTCATTTCAATGAAAAGAGTAATCCTCTGGCTGGAACTAATTTCAGGGAAACCAGGAAAAGACAAACACAACTCAGCGAAGATAAAGAAAATTATAAGGCTGGGGAGATGGTTCAGTAGATAAAATGCTGGCTGTATAAGCATGAAGACGTGAATTCAGATCCTCAGCATGCACATAAAAATCTGGGCATGGTGGTGCAGTCCTGTAATACCCAGTCCTGGAACAGCAGTGCTGGGAAGGGAGGGAAAGCTGGGTCTTTGTGGATGACAGCCAGCGTGCCTAAATCAATGAGCTCCAGGTTCAGTGAGAGACCCTGCTTCAAAAACTAAGGTGGTGAGCAACTGAGGAAGATGCTTAGCATTAACCTCTGGCCTCCACGTTCAAGAATATATGTACATAATAGGCACTTGTATGCACATGTGTGCACATGCATGCACCATACACAGAAGCATGAAAAGAACATGACAGATTTTCTTGTAAAGCAGTGTTTCATTTTCTCTTGTCTTTTCAGGAGTTATTCTATTTTTAATTATGTGTATGTATGTGGGTTTGTGCATATGAGTGTGAATGCCTTCAGAAACCAGAGGAGTCAGATACCCCGGAGTTGGAACTAGAAGCATCTGTTAGCTGCCCATTGCAGATGCTGGGCATCAAACATAGGTCCTATGCACAATCAGTATATGGTCTAAGCCATTTAGCCACATCTATGGTCCCACTCTCATTCATCTTTGATGTTATACTTTTGAGACTTTGACAGTTAATGCTGTATAGCCCTTCCACAGTTGTTTTGGGGGAAAAGATTCAGGTTTTAAACAAACCCTCCCCTTAAAATTTACTTTCAGCATGTTATGGATAGAACTACTAACTTTATTATATTACAAATGGGTTGAAATCTTCTTGTGTTAGGCAGCTTCCAAACTGGCCCCTTAGTGATCCACAGTTCCTCATAGTGATGGCCAACATATGACCCTCTCCTTTTTGTGGGAGGATGAAACTGAGTGCCTGGCTTCCTCATGAAGGGAATACAGCAAAAGGGACAGGATGTCTCTTACGTGATTAGTTTGTATGAGTGTACTGTCTGCATGTAGGTTGGCGCACCCGTGTCGTGCAATGCCGCGGAGGCCAGAAGAGGGCGTCGGATTCCCCTGGAACTGGAGTTAAAGATGGTTCTTAGCCTCCATGTGGGTGCTGGGAATCGAACCCAGGTCCTCTGCAAGAGCAGTCGGTGCTCTTAACTGCTGAATCATCTCTCCAGCCCCTTACGTGACTAGTTTTAAGATTCTCTCAGGGCTGGAGAGATGGCTCATTCGTTAAGAGCATTGGCTGCTGTGGCAAAATACCTGGATTTGTTTCCAAGCACACACGTGGTGTCTAATTAGAATCTAATGTCCTCTCCTGGCCTCTGTGGGCATTGCATGACACAGGTGCAGTTATATACATGAAGTCAAATATCATATACTTAAAATAAACCCAAATTAGAAAATAAAAACTTTCTCACCTTCTTTGTTCTTCCTCTCACCTGCGTTCTTTCCTTCTCATTTTCCTCTCTTCCTTCCCTCTCAGTTTCTCTCCTCATATCTTCTTTCCCTTTCTCCCTTTTTTCCACCCTTTCCCCTATCCTTCCTTACAGAAAGTTACTTTGTAAAAAATATTTTTAATATGTGGGTACGTAATAATATGTGTATGGATGCTTGTGTGTGCAAGTGCATGTGGGTGAAGTGCCTGAAAATGTCAGAAGAGGGCAATGGACTCCCTGGAGCTGGAATTAGAGGCTGTTATGAGTTGTCTGTGTGGGTGTTGGGAACCATACCTTTCCTCTGCACTACATGCTCTTGGCCTATAAGCCATCTCTACTGCCCAAGGATACTCTACTTTACTCTTGCTCAGAGGTTTTCATGAACAAGCTGCCATGATGGATAGACATATGTTCTATGAAACTGAAAGTGGTTTTTGGCCAACAGCCGGTGAGGAATTGCAACCCTCTAGTCCAAGAGCCTATGAGGAACTTAATTGTACTAATAACTACTGAATGAACTTGGAAACACACCTTGCCCCAGTTGAACTCGAGATGCTTTTAATCCAGGCCAACGCCTTGATTGTATCCTCTAGAGAAACTTTGGATCATAGAAAACAATCTAGGCCATGCTTGTATTTAAGCTCCACAGAAATGTGATATTCGGGGCTGGAGAGATGGCCTAGCGGTTTAAGAGCGCCAACCGCTCTTACAGAGGACCCGGGTTCGATCCCCAGCACCCAAATGGCGGCCGGGAGCCGTCTGAAACTCCAATTCCAGGAGAACTCCAGTTCCAGGGGAATCTGAGACCCTCTTCTGACCTCCACGGCATTGCACGACACGGGTGCACAAACCTGCATGCAGACAGTACATTTGAGACACATACCGAAAAAAAAAAAAAAAAAAAGAAATGTGATATTCAAATGTCTGTTATATAGAAGTGGGGGATACTGCCTGAGAAATGAAACCCTGGGTTGTCCACTGACCTCCAAACACACGTGCACATACACCTACATGAACCAAACATAAGTGTACACCCTCATGTACTTCCACACATATGTGGACAATAAGAGCAAATGGCCAAATTTGGGGGTAATATGGAGCAATAAACAAACACTTCTCTACATTTTTTTTAAAAATGAGTATTGCTCACCTTAGATTCTTCTGGATTCTCTTTTGTTTTTATTTTGTGTGTATGAGCAGTTTGTCTGGATTTATATAAGTGCACCATGTCCTCCAATCCCCACAGAGGACACAGACGGAGTTGAATGCCATGCAACTTGAATTACAGATGGTCATTGACTCCCATGTGTGTGCCGGGAATGGAGCCCAGATCCTCTTTACAAGAAACCAGTGCTATTAACTACTGAGCCATTTCCAGCCTCTCCCCTTTTTTCCGGATTTTCATATATGCAAGCATGTTTCCATCAGAAGACATAGAAAGAACTTCTGTTTCAAGCATGCAGATGTATTACTGTATGAATTTTGGCCCTAGTTCTCTAAAACATCTGTTCGATACACATCTTCCGTTTAATGCATCAAACCTAATTTTCCTCATAGGTTGCTTCTTTAATGGATAAAAATATAAAATAATGTAGTATTTGGCTGGGCAAGGAGACAGTTTTTGTATAGCAAAAATCTGAGAAACCTTCAAAAAATTCCTAATGATGATTTCTTTTTTTATTTTTATTGATGCTTTGTGTATTTCATACATCATTTTCCAATTCAGTTCAGGCATATTTCCCTTTCCCTTCCCCCCCATCCAACCCCACACCATCCCAGATCATGCATTCTGCCATAACTGTCCTGCATCTTTCTCTCAGTTTTTCTTTCACTTTTTTAGCAATAAGTGATAATTAATGAGTACAAGCATCCCTCGTGTAAAACCAATTT
Organism: Rhizomys pruinosus; assembly: GCA_009823505.1. Taxonomy (NCBI): domain Eukaryota; kingdom Metazoa; phylum Chordata; class Mammalia; order Rodentia; family Spalacidae; genus Rhizomys; species Rhizomys pruinosus. Next base: position 202,617 of record VZQC01011351.1, read on the forward strand.
GCAAGCTGTTGTGCCCAAACCCCCATAGCCCCACCATCCAGCGGGGGGGGGGGGTTGTATGTTCAATCAAGTTGATCAAATGATGATTTCTATAGGAAGCCTTCAAGCTGTATGAAAGCTAAATTATTTAATTTAGTGTTAATAAGGATATTATTTAATTTGAAGAAACAGCAATCAGGGGATGGAGAGACGGCTCAGTGGTTAAGAGCACTGACTGCTCTTGCAGACGCCTGGGTTCAGATCCCAGCACCAACATGGTGGCTAACAACCATCTTTAATTCAAGTTCCAGGGGAATCTAACACTCTCTTCTGGCCACCTCTGGCATTGCAGGACATGGGTGCACCTACAAACGTAGGCAATACATTCATAACACATAAAAATTAAAATTAAAAAAGAAAAACAGCAGCAATCAGCATATGAAAATATTCCTAGTCTAAAATCCTACTTAAATGTTACTTTCAACTTGTCTTTTCTCTTTAAGTCTACATTTTGAAAGTTGAAGGTCATAATAAAAATCTCATGTAGTTATGACCACTGCCACTACTGACTAAGGTTTCATAACAACAATGTTCTTAGCAACTGCCCAGGGAATTACTCTGCGATCCATGACAGAGCATTGATATCCAGGCATAATTGGTGTAATACACTTACTTGATTATTTACTGCTTCTAATTTCACGAATAACTTTAGATAATCCCCCATGTAATTAGGAGACAAATTGTGGAGACTACAAATTCCGTCATTTTTGTGGTTTCCTTCTTAGAAAATATCACCCTCACTGACTTTTTCAAATTACTGACTCTTGGTTTTATGGTAATATTGTGTTCCCAGGGCATCGGTACATTCCCCTCAAGCCTTCAGACAAGTACTCTGGTCAAAGCCTTTGGTCTTCCTGTGGGCTTGTTTACATGAAGTCTATGTGAATTTACCACACAAAGAAATAACTAGACCTTCAAAGCTGTGCCCATGGTTCCCATTGTCTGAACTCATTTCAAAACACAGTCCCATACAAGAACCCAAGAACCTTCATACTGTGGCCAATGTGTTGCTGAAAGAATCCCCTTTCTTATGTACAACTTTCCTGACAGCTGAGTCCTGTGCAACATCATTATTCTTTAATAAACAAGAAGAAAGACAACACTGAGTAGAAAGAGAGTAACTTTTGCTTAAGAGTCAATTGAAATTCAGCAATAGAGATACTTGCGTCCTAGGAAATCATATTCAAATTTATAAAGCTAAATCTATTAATGTTACTGAAGACCTAAATTACTAATCAAGGCCACATAACTTTATTTACAAACATTTCATTCACTGCATCACAGCGTGTGTATAATATATATACATATATATAAACAATAGTCTCCTTGTGAAGACTATCTCACCTGGATATCATTAAAGGGGCATAAGTAGATGCCACATGACCCTGGTCCATCAGGAAGCAATTTGGGAGGATAATGGTCCCTTGATATCTATGAAGGATTGGTTCCAGAACACCTCACAGACACTAGAATCTTCAGATGACCAGGTCTCTTCTATAAATTGTGTCACAATGTGCATTGAAATCCTCCCTTGATGACTTCTGATAACTAATGCAAAGTACTTGCATTATGTGAATAGCTGTTATAGTATATCATATGCCAAGAGAAAGAAGGCTGCAGATACTTAGAACAGAGGCATATTCTCCTAAATATTTGACCTGTGTGATTGGGTGAATGAATCCGTGAGTGCAGAACCTGCAGGTACAGAGGCCAGGTTGCATGCTATTTTGTAGTCCTAAGCTTTGAAGATCTTAGAAAATTTTTTTGGTTTTTTTCTTGAGATGGGGTCTCTCTGTAGCCTCATCTGTCCTGGAACTCACTATGTAGACCAGGCTGGCCTTGAACTCACAGAGGTCCAGCCACCTATGCCTCCTAATTTTTTTTTATTTATTTTTATTTTATGTGTATGAGTATATTTCTTGCATATGTGTAGGTGTACCTGTATCATGCAATGCTTGCGGAGTTGGAAGAGGATATTGGATTCCCCTGGAACTGGCGTTATGGTCGGTTGTTAGCCACCATGTGGGTGCTGGGAATCACACCTGGGTCCTCTGCAAAAGCAGGCATTACTCTTCTCTCCAGCCCCAGCTTTGATTATCTTAGGTTAAGAATTTTCTTCATTATTTTCTGTGTAACACTAGTACCCAATATTATGTCTTATCTTCAAATTTCTATTTTTCACACAGTATTTTGAAGAAACAACAAAGCCTCTAACTAATCTCTAGGTTTTTGTCTCTGTATGCATAACAGGAAAACATGCCTTATTGATGAGTATCCAGGGTTTTATTTTTTTTAAGTGAATCTGATTTTTTCCCCTATTAAAAAGTTCTTCTGTGCTGGGAGGGCATGTAGTTCAGTGGCAGAGCACTTGCCTAGCATGCACAAGGCTCTGAGTTCAATTGCCAGCACCAAAAGAATAAACTAGAGCTGTTCACAGGGAAAAAAATAAATAAATAAAAATAAATAAAAAAGTTCTTCTGCATGTTTTGCACTCATGCTCCCTGATTAAATTTACTTTAGTACTTTGAAATGTTCTTTTGTGGGAGCTGTAATTGTCACAATCATAATGAATATGTTTCTTTGTAGACTAGACATTTTAAAATTAGGATTCTTGGACTACCTAGGTGGCTCAGTGGGGTAAGGGCACTTGCTGTCAAGCCTGATGTCCTGAGGACCCCTGGGACCCAGATGATAGAAGAGAGCTGACACCCACAAGTTGTATCTGACCCCTACATGTGCTTAGCATAAGCCCCCAGCACAGAAAAATACAAAAGTGAATAAATAAGCATAATAAAATTGTAAAACAATTGAGATTTCTTCATTAATACCAAACCATGAAGTCAAGGACTCCCTTTTGATCTTCCTCTGATACATAACCACTCCGACTTTTGAAAGAAGTTGATGTATGTCTCAGTATCTAATACAGAGAAATCTACCAATCTACCCATGTACATACCTTTTAGCGTCTCAATGTCATAGAAACTTGCTGCAAATCTAGTGGACCTATGGGATGTAGGGCGAGAGTCCATGCTGGTGAGACTTTTGAGCTTCAGCCGGCATCGCCACAGCTTCCAGTCCTCAGAATGTGTTATTCGCAGTAGCTCTTCCAAACTAGAAGCAGCCCTAATCTGTTGTTCTGATTGTTCTAACATTGACTGGGACGACTGCTCAAAGGAAAAAAAGAAACTAGTTTAAGAGGGAGATACTGAGTTTATCTTGATAACTGTCGTTGAAAACACTTTAAACTGTAGATTGATCTGAAAAGAAACTAAGCGATAGTATTCAAATGTGCACCTATGTCCGTGAAAAAAATGACATCGAGTATTTTCAATTGACATTCCTACTGATTCGTAATTAAATCAAAGGGCTTACTTTTTTCTTCTTGGGCTCTCCATACACTTTCAAAGACTATTGTAGTGTACTGAAAGAAGAATTTTGAAATGATAGGTCTACTTCCTTATGTCCAGAGTCTGTGAACATGCTTTATTAAGGAAAAGGATGCAAATACCATGAAGTTAAGGATCTTGAGATGATAGTAGCCACACGAGCCTCCAAATACAATGTCCAAAGAGAAGGCATAGACACAGAAAGGCCTTGTGAAGACAGAATAAGTGATGAAGTGATGGGGCCATAAGTGAGGGAACACTTGAAGCCACCAAAAGCTGGAAAAGGCAAGGATTCATGAAGAGAGTTTGATACTTTGGTTTTGGAATTCAGTTGTTTTTTTCCTTAGTTACCGACTTTGTCGTACATTGTTATAGCAATCACAGAAAAACAGCAGAGATTATTTTACCCTACTAATTTTGTGATAGTTGCTCTTGTTTCCTATTTCAAAACAGATGATTTTTTAAAATTTTATTAAGTTTTTATGTGTATGAATGTACTATCTGCATGTAGGTTTGTGCACCCATGTCATGCAATGCCACGGAGGTCAGAAGAGGGTGTCAGATTCACCTGGAACTGGAGTTAAAGATGGTTCTCAGCCACCATGTGGGTGCTGGGGATCGAACCTGGGTCCTCCGCAAGGGCAGTCGGCGCTCTTAACCTCTAGGCCATCTCTCCAGCCCCCAAACCATGATTTTTTTTTTCACACAATGCACTTCTAGAATATATGTTGAAAATTTGCTTTCTTTATCTATAGTTGTTACATGTCAATTGTATACACTAATATAATGTAATCAACTCCTAGATGAGTTGATTAGAGAAAAGCCTAAGCCAATTAAAAGGTTTTTTTTGGTATATGACCTCTTGTTCAAAAGTTGGATCTTGATGGTGCCTGCCAGCACTTCAGAGACAGAGGCAGTCAGATCTCTATGATATCTAGGCCAGCTTCATCTACTTAGCAAGTGGCAGGCCACCTGGGGCTACAGAGAGAGTCTGTTTCAAAAAAAGAAAAAAAAAAGAAGCTTAGTTATATAACATAATGATGCATGCACACAATGAAATACTACACATTCATCAAAGCCAATGCTAAACCTATGGAGCCCATTTCCTGCTGGAGATTTTTTTTCCTAGTACTAGGAATCAGACTCTGGGCCTCGTACATGCTAGGCATTCACTTCATCTACTGAGCTATCTCCCCAGCTCTGGAGCTGAATTATTGATGACTTCTATCTCCTAGACTCAGCTGTATCTGTCCTGCAGCATCAGATTCATGGTTTCCTGGTTCCCAGCATTTATCATTTGGTACCATTGCTTTATGCGTTTGTTTTCCATTGTTTTATCCACTTGTATAGTCTATGAACAAAACAGTTCTCAAAACGTGCATCTTCAAGATCATATCTTTTATTATTGTTTTGAAGCAAGGTCTCACTATGTATCCCAAGCTGCTTTAGCACTTGTAATTTTCTTCTTCAGCCTCCCAAGAGCTGATATTACAGGCTTGTGTCATCATACCTAGGTAAAGTCACCTTAGTCATTTACCTGAAAGTCCAGATGTGAGTGTACATACATACACATACACACATGTACATTTTTACCTGAGGTAAGAGACTTAAATTTGTTTATAAGCTAAGGGAGAGAGCCAACAGAGAAGAAGCTGAAAGCATGCACAGGGAAGGAAAATGAGGGTCTGCAAAGGTTTGGTACAGCATGAATTCCAGTGTCAGGTGTGGAGCCAGTATGAAGAGATAAAAAGGCCAATTTGTAATACACCCGAGCCGTGTCGAACCATGTGAGTCTGTAGATGGCAAGGCTACCTGAGAAGCTCAATGATCTTATAAAGATGATTTCTCGCTTCTCTCTGGAGTTTGAAACAAGGAAATTTTCCTTGGGAAAACAAGGGAGGAGAAAGAGAAGTTTGAAGGGCACAGATGGTGTTTGTGGACTTGGCACTGACCAAGTCACAACTTTTTTCGCTAAGACCTCTGAGGATTAAACTGAATAATTGCTAATTTGCCTGGCACTTCTGAAATGCAGTGGCTCTACATTAAGGTTTATTGGTCAATAGCCTCTCTTTGCCCAATTATTTGTCTCCTCTTCTGGTTCTATGGTAAAAGTCCATCACATACAATTTAATCTTCAAAATAAAATGCTTTCACAACACTGCTTCCATAAGTGAATGACAAAAGCATACAAACATTTAAAAGTTATTGAATCATACTCTGCAGAAAGGATTTTTATTTATTGAGTTGAGAGTTCATCCATTACCATCTTCAAATGCAGGTTGATGTATGCCTTCATAGTTTTTACAAGTTTCAATTCAATCTCAGAATTTAAAAAAATCCCATTATGAGAACTTAGGATCAAATATTGATTCTGCAGACCAAATTACAATTATTGAATGATGGTAAGCACTAAATGGCTCATATGATTTATTTCTTTATAAAAATCAATTCTTTATAAAAATCACTCAAGTGCTCAGTTATTTAAGCATGATTTGTCCACTAACTTAAAACCTAGTTTTGAAGTAACTTAGAAATTAGAGTCAATCATTTCATAATAATGAATGGAAATACTAATAAGTCAACCAATGTAAGCAAGTAATTCATTAGAGGCATACATTCAGGAAAGGTTGAAAATGATTTCCTTTCCAATGGGCTTTTTGCACTGGTCAATTTCTCTATAATCAACTGTATGTTGTACTTGGGTAAGAGAAAACTAAACATCAAAAACTGTGCCCATGGCCCCAGAAGCGTACTTAAACCACTTATTTCAATGGTTTTTATGGCTAAGCTTTTGCCAAATGAGTCACTCTTAATTTATTCCAAATTTCTGATACAAGTGCTAAACAAAACTAAAAATAACTAAACCAGTCTGCAAGAAAAGAGGAAGTGAAACAGGTTTCCCAGTTTTCTGCTTTCTGTTATAGCAGCAGCCTTGTTTTTGTATTTAATTCAAGACTGTTAGCAATTATACTCTTAAATAGCAAATCATTCTCTGATGCTTTTTAGCTACCACATCCAGTTTTTAAATGATGAGACTTAAATTCTCTGCAACACTACTACTTTCTCATCAAGTAAATATATACTATACACAGCAATGCTAGAACCCTAGACATCTAGATGTTTGTATTCATTCCTAACAGGCCCCCGAGCAGTGGACATACTGTAGGTTGGTTTATTCCCCTTTGGGAAGGGTTTGGAGCAGAAGTTCTTAGACTTGCTTCACCTTGAATGTATGTGGGAAGAAGCTTTAAAAATTGCTGATGATTGTATCTGATCCATAGAGGACCCCATATTACAAGTTTGGAGCACAGATTTTGAAAACAGCTCTCTGCACTGCCATTGCTACCTTTTTTGTAAATTTAAAATTATTTTAAGACAAAAAGTATTCTTAAAAACTTTTCAGATGCAAGACACGTAGCTCAGTGGGTAGAGTGCTTCCCTGGGGTGCCTGAAGTCCTGGGTTCAGTTCCTAGCATTGCATAAATCTGGCACAGTGGTACATACCTATTCTATAATTTCAGAAGCAGAGAAGTAGACGCAGATTAAGCAAATGTTCAAGGTCATTCTGTGATACTAGTGAGAGGCCAGGATGGGAGACATGAGTCTCTGTGTTAAATAATAATAATAATAATAATAATAATAATATTAAACTTCCCAAATGCTTTTAATGACAGCCAGGAACTTAGAGCATAGTAATAGTGACTTGAAGTTCAAAACTTGGGTTAGTGTCTTATCTCTGTACAAACACTCTTTTGTGTTATATTTTGTGTTACATTTTTTGTGTTATACTTTAAATTAAAAATATGTGTATATGTATCTGACTAAACTGGAGGGTTAAAGCCATTCCCTAGCTCAAGTCCCCTAACTATTCAATGAATGAGATGAATTGCTGCCATAACTCAACCCAAAGCTTATGAGCATTCCATATATGCAAATTCGATTCTGTAATATTTTCTTTTCTTATTTTTGTTATGTTTTTTGAGACAGGGTCTCCCTGTAGCCCCAGTTGTCCTAGAACTCTCTATGTAGATCAGGCTGGCCATGAACTCATGGAGATCCACCTGCCTCTGACTCCTGAGTGCTGGGATTAAATGGGTGTGCCACCACGCCCGGCTCTATTCTGCATATTTTTGGGTCACCAGGCTAATTCTCAACCTGTATGACTTCTTAAAGACTTGAAGAGTGGAGATGTTTTCTCAGCTCAACAGTGTGATGGTGTTGGCTGAATGATAAAGTCGACCTAAATGACATAAACTTGTTCCTGAAATTCCTACAAATTTCAAACATCTCATTATTCAAGATAAAAAGACATCAATTAACTAATTCAACAGAAAATTATATATGCTCTCAAATGAAAGTCTGATAAAATATTTCAAGCAAGATATGAGAATATATGTGTGGATGTCAAATAGAATGATCTTAGCATAAGGGTGTGTCACTTTAATCGCATTCTGGCTCTGAGCTGTCAGGGAATCTGAAAAGAACTGGTCCATGAGGATGCCAATTGCTTTCCTCAAAAAGCTGCAAAATGATTGTTTGCACCATTCTGGTCCCATGGTTTTAGGACCCTCCAGTTGCAGATGGGGAGACAAAGTTCCTCACTGGACCTCTTGATAGCAATAGGTATTAGATTTTGTATATTTGGAATATCCAGAAATTTTGAGGCAAATTATAGAGGGAACATGTTTCACACAACGTTTCCTATATATGCTTAAGGAATTTGAACCATTCCTTAAGGAAGTATTACCTGGGAACACAATTCTCTTATTGCTAATCTCTGGAGTTCAGGGGAACTTCAGTTAGCAATTTGCCTTTGCAATATGTTTAGAGAGGAAGACTGGATTGCTTTTAACACATATAGTTCTGTATTCACTCCACCTCTTATCAACTTCTTTGGTTTCACTGAAAGAGCATTTTGCATTTCATCTTTGTTTGTTTGAGATAGGGTCTCTCTGAGGCTCCAGCTGGCCTGGAACTCACTATATAGACCAGGTTGGACTTTAATTTCACTGAGTTCTGGTGACTATGTTACTCCAGTGCTGGGATTAAAGGTGTGTGCTGCCATATCTGGCTTCTATTTCACTTTATCTTGATGGTTATGATGGCTTAAGTCAACGCACTATTCCTGGTCCGAGATCTAAGTTGTACTGTCATGTTCCCAGTTGTCCTCTCCAGACATCTTCCTTCTTCCACCTACCAAGGAACTAAGTGAAAATCTGTAACTTTGCTACCCACAGCTCTCAAGCGAACGGTTAAGCAATCCATGGAATATTACTCAGGCAGCTGGGAACTTGCTCCTATGAACTTACAGGAATGGTGACAGCATTCACAAGGCCCATGAAAACTCAAATCAGAAAAAAAAAAACAGATGGAAGTGGGGAAATAGGTAAGAAACAACAGCCTTAACTGAAGGTCTATTGGCAACTCACTGCTCGGTGAGGGAGGGTTGATCTTCTTTAAGGGAGTGACACTAGATAGGTTGACTATCTTCCAGTGTGGGGACTCACACCAAGGGACATCTGGGTACATAAACTTGACTGGGTAGGCCTTAACATATATGACAGAATGCATGAAATCCAGTGGGCTGGGCATGGGGGGGTGCAGACTGGGAGGAGTTCTAAATATGGTTAATGTGCATTATAGGAAATGCACATAACTCAGTTAAAATATTATAAAATGAGGAAGAAGAAAGAAAAAATAACTACTAATAAATGAGTTGTAGCCTTATTATGTTAGACTGGATTATTCCATTTATATGGGATTTTCAAAATACCATAATAGTAATGATAAAGGACAAAATGATAGTTGTCTGAGGTTAGGAGAAGGTCTCACTGAAAAAAGGTTACATAAGTGAACTGGATGGATGATGGGACAGCCTATGTCCCGGTTATGTCAATCTACATATGTATTAGAATTCATTGAACTGAGCAATAAAAATGGAAATACAATCAATCTTACAGTATAATCATGTAATAAAGCTCACTTTGAATCAAGGCACTTCTTTTCAGTTAAGGATAAGTGATTTAATTTCCTTCAGATATGATTTCCACATCTATTTTAATAATACTCAATTCACAGAGCTCATGTGGAGATTCTAGGAGGTCATATGTGGGAAGGGGTCAGATTATAAAGAAAGGCACACAATAAATAGCTGTTTCCTTTTTCATTTCTTAAGAGTATGGCACATGGCCCTGAATGTTGAGGTAGAGGTTAGTGTTTTATGGCCCTTGATAAGTGCTAGTAATGAGAGAGATAGAATTGAACACAGCAAAACTTAACAACTCCAATCATAGCAAATAAAAAACATAAAGCTTCCAAGGAATCTTTCCGGGGTAAATTTTGGGCTATTTTTTGGAGGTATTTTCAGATGAAGAGCTGATTTTAAATAATCTTCTCAGGTTTTATATATGTCTTTATAGATGCACAAAAACAGCATACTTCTTAAACTTCTGTGTTTTGTTTTTAGGGTCTAGGATCAGCCAGAAGAGATGTTGCCTGACAGCTGGAGGCAGACTAATTGAGGGTAGTGAGGAATGTGTACACTTGCTAGTATGACTGTTTACATGTATCTCTGAAGTCCAGAAATCTGACTATTTGGCAATAGGATAGGGTTATACTCCATTTTAGGGCCTTAATGATACATGTGGCTCTTTTATTCATATACTTGTTATTCAAATTCAGTGTATGAGTCAGACATTCAGAGAATTTAATTAAACTTATACGGAAGAAAGGAACAATGAATCAGAAAAATGTGTGCGCATGGGCATGCGGTCAAATGAGTGTGCCAGGTTATCTGGGTATTTTATGACCGTGCAAGGGGAGTAAGATGCCTGGAACCTTCACCTCCTTCAAGTTGATGACAACTGTTGGTGATTTCCTCTCCCACCAAGTCATCTAGCATTGGAGAGATATCTTCATTGACTTCACCTTACTTGTGTTGCTCTAATTAAATGCCTCTACTTGCTCCTACTTGACTCAACTGTGCTAAAGAAATGAGGAGACAGATAGGTATGGGACGCTTGAATGGCAAGACAGCCTCACACTTCTAAAAGTATCCTCTGAGCAATCCTAACAGTATTGACTGTATAACCATCATTCTATGACCAACTTCAAAGATCAAGGACCCAATGCCCAAGGATACAAATCAAAGCATTTGTTGTGACGAGGTTGTAACTGTGAACAACTTCTCTCTCTCTCCACAGCTGTGTTGATTTTGGGTCACATGACCTACTTCAACTAATAGGACATTATAAGGCATGGTGCAAGCACAGGATTGACACTTACCTCTGAAGGACTGCACTGAGCTCCTATACTTCTGCCACCTCTACAAGCACATGCTCCTGTTAGCCCACTGCTCTAGAGGAGGGGAGACATGTGCAGTAGACCTGTTCTCAACCTGAGGCTTAGGGCCTGGTCCTCTGACTTCTAGATAACCCACAGAGGCAGAATAGAGAAAAATAAGCCACTAACATTTGGATGGGTTTGTTACATAGCATGGTTGTGGCAATAGTCTGATGCTATGGCTCTATTTCAGCCAAAATGATCTTAGATCGTAGTGATGAAGGTAGTTTTGTTTGTACATGGCAGACAGCTTAATATATCCTTTTGAAATAGTTATTTCTAGGGGCTGGAGAGATGGCTCAGCAGTTAAGAGCACCGACTACTCTTGCAGAGGACCCAGGCTCGATTCCCAGCACCCACATGGTGGCTAAGAACCGTCTTTAAGCCGGGTGCGGTGATGCACACCTTTAATCCTAGCACTTGGGAGACAGAGACAGTGTGAGTTCAAGGACAGCCTGGTCTACAGAGTGAGTTACAGGCCAGCTGGGGCTATAGAGAGACCCTGTCTCAAAAAAAAGAAAATATTTATTTCTAAAGATTAGTTATCCTACGTCAACATTGACCCATCAACTTTTTTCCTTACAACATGCTTGATACTATACCCACGCTATAATAATGTAGTTATGAACTAAGCACACCACTGAAAAGGCTGATTTCATGTTTTTTTTTTCTACTCTCTCTGTGTGTGTGTGTGTTGTCTCTTGAATTTAAGATATTCATTCAACATTATACTTTTTCTACCTCTTCACATAATAGAACAGTAACAACAAAATACTTGAAATGGGGATATTTACATGCTCTTTTCCTTCTACATGTATCATTTTAGCTAATCCAAGATTGTAGAAATGCAACATTCATCTCCAACATTTGAGTGCTTTGGTTATTTAATGAGACTCAGTTAATGACAGAATAGAGCCATGTAAAATTTATAATATGACTTACAGTTTCAGGTATTAAGATTAACCTTCCTGCAGGCCAAAGTGAACTTCCTGGCAGTTGCATGCAAATAAACAAGATATCTTATTTTATAAAACATCATTTCCACTCATGTGTTTGGCACATGGAATACATTCCACAAATATTTACAGAACTGAATGTACAGCTTTCTTTTTCCTAAGGAGAAGGGGTTTCCTCAGCAACAGAAATAATTTGTCTTCCTTCAGCAGGCTTTATTATTATGACCAAGCATGGTTTCCCAAATCCCCCCACCTTACTTCCCTACTAAAGTTGTCAGTTGGGGAAGCACATTTTATAAGCAAAGAATATGTTCTTCATGCATTAAAAGAAGCATAATGGAAACCTGTAAATTTTGCCTTTCTTCCCTGTCTCTTCCTGCTCCTCCCAAGCTGTTTCAGTGTTATTCATTTTCTTGAACTGGTGTGAGATTGAGAATGTTTCCAATATTCTAGAGATGAAGGAATGTCTAGAAGCATCTAAAAATGACAAGAGTTGTATGTAGTAGTTGCTAAATATTCACAAACTATTACCAGCTCCCCATCTTCTAAGTACAAGGTGATATTCTACTTCCTGAATCTTTGTACCTAGATGGGACAGTGGATCTAAGGATGGTGATGAGAAGTGATGTGTACCATTTCTAGGTCAGAGCATGCAACTGTCTCAGTGATTTAGAACATTCTAGATGTGGGTGCTCCACTAGCTTCATTCTGATAGGGAGTTGACCATAGATAATCCAAGATGCACATGTAATATGAACAGCAAATACATTTGTATTGATTATGAGCTACCAAGATTTCTAAAGTGTTCGTTATTATGGCACATCCTCATGTAGCCTGACTGACAAAGTATCTGACCACAATATTTTGTCAAAATTTACCACATCTTTGCAAACCACCTAAGATGAAAATATAGGTAGTCTTCCTAAGGCTCTCTGAGATAAATGAAGGCAGGAAGGTGTCTACACTGTGTACAGACACACTGTGTGGACAGATGCTGCTTTGTCCATTTGTCCTTCTGTGACCAGGAAGCTGAAATAATAGGCTAAAATGATCTTTTTTTTTTTTTTCCAAAACTTTGGTTTCTAGTACCTGGGGTTGGAGGGACCCTGTGGGACTCTGATACATCTACCCAAATCCTATCTCATGTCCATAATAAGTTACATAGGATAAGTACACTACCTTAGAAAAGTAATTTAGGATTTTATAAAAATCATGAACTCAGGCAAGCCACGGTGATAGATGTTGGAGACTGTTCGAGGTTGCATTTCACTTCATATCTCAGAGTCCTGAAAGACTAGACCATCTACTCTGTTACAGGCTTTGCAGAGAGACCATTGGGGCACCACAGCAAACAAAATGATGAAAATTCCTCTTCTAAAAAGTATCTACCCAAATGGATAGTGAGAAGATAATTAACATAGACAGACAAATAGTGAACATCAGTCACAGATGTATACATCAAAAAGTTGAACAATGTAATGGTATGTAAAACAATAGGCAAACTGTGATCCATGAGCCACATCCAGTCTTCAGCTTATATGTGAATGTCTGTGGATGAAGAAAGAACTTTAAAATTTTTTAAATGTTAAAACTAATGAAAACAAGGTTTCCTAGTGCATAAAATTTATATAAAATTCAAATTTCAGTGTGCATAATGTTGGATTGAAGTCGAACTGCACCCTGTATGATCTGGCCTGGTTGCCTCTGGCCTCCACTCACCTTCCTCCAGCCATTGTGATTGTCTGGTTTATAGTGAAACATCCAAGTGACTCACTACCTCCAGCCACTACACTGATGAGGGTCTCTGCGTCCTTCATGCCTTTCAGGGCTGTGCATAAATATAACTGGACCAGAAGGTTTCCCCTTGATGCCAACTGTTCTATGTCCTCTCCCTTAATTGCTTTTCATCATCATTCATGACAGATTACAGATTTATATATTGTCCACTTCCACCAATAATAATAGAATCCAAGTTCCAAGAGAGCTGAAATATTATATTATTTTCTGCTGCATTCCCAGTTCCTAGGCCAGGGCCTAGATATAGTAGGTACTCAATAAACGCCTGCTGAAAAAAATAATGAATTATCAAATATTGGAAAAGTTGGAATGAGAGAGTGAGAGATTACTCATAAAACTGGAAATCTCAAGGAGGCAAGGTTTTTGATTCAGGAGAGGCTTCGTGGTGCCTTTGATTTGTAATGACCTGGTATCTATGCAAGGACTACAAGACCCAGAAGCAAGGAAGACAGAAAAGCGGACTCATTAAAGTGACCTAAGCAGGAATGTTCATTTCATCTGCTCGTTTCTTCTCAGTTCCTTCCCAATTATGTTAAACTCTCACTCTGTGCTTGTAGACAATCCCCCAGGCCTGCTGGGGAATTTCGTGTTCTGACTGTGAATGAAAGGGGGTGAGAGGAGCAGAGTTAAGACATAGACCCTGGGAATCAGGTGAATGCAGGCAGAGGGTGAGCTGCCACAGATTCATTTATTGGAGGCAAGGTTAGGGTTTGTGTACTGTTCGCATTCCGGCTCTCCTCTTAGTGCAGTAGTCATGTTGCCTTGTGATTGGCCCAGGTCTGCAACTCAGCTGTTTGTATGGATTGGCATTCCTAGGGCAGGTTAGGTTGATGAGGAACAAACTCTGTGCAGGCGCACTGTAATTCTCAGCATACTGACTACTACATTTCCACCCTTTGTATTTAATTTTGCGTGAGGAGTGGTCCAGTGGGAGCTCAGGTGCTATGCCCAAACCTTGTTGACCCCACCTCTGGCATTTCCACATTTTGACTGTGTCTGTCAAAGGTTGCCCTGGTTTTGCAGGGTCTTACCCATCTTTGACTGACCAGTCACGAAGGGAAGAGGCCAGGAGCGTTACTGTGGAGGAGAGAGACAAGCTCGTTCCTGTGAATTGTGCATGAATGAAAGCCAGATTTGAATCACCTCATCGGGAGGGGTGCATGCAGAGTCCCTCTTGACCATTGCTGAGAGGACCTGGACTATTGTTTTGTTGACCTTGAGTTGGCTACCGGCAAAGCAAAATAGACACCTGAAGAGAAAAACGCAGAGTAGGGCCAGGTGGTAGAGCATGAGACTCTTTTTTTTTGGTCTTTTCAAGACAGGGTCTCCCTGTAGCCCCAGCTGTCCTAGAACTCACTCTATCAACCAGGTTGGCCTTGAACTCACAAAGATCCACCTGCTTCTGCCTCCTGAGTGCTAGGATTAAAGGCATGGGCCACCATGCCGGGCGAGCATGAGATTCTTAATCTCAGAGTCGTGGGTTCAAGCCCCCACATTGGGCACCAGATGTAGACAATCTCCCAGGCCTGTTGGGGAATTTCGTGGTCCGATCATGAACAAAAGGGGGTGAGAGGCACGGAGTCAAGACACAGACCCTGGGAATCGGGTGAACGCAGGCAGAGGGCGAGCTGCCACAGACTCATTTATTGGGGGCAAGTTTAGGGTTTATGTACTGTTCTAATTCCGCTCTCCTCTTAGCGCAGTCGTCATGTTGATTTGTGATTGGCCCAGGTCTGCAACTCAGCTGCTTGTATGGTCTTGCCTGTCTAGGGCAGTTTAGGTTGATGAGGGACAAACTCTGTGCAGGCGCACTGCATAATTCTCAGCACACTGCCTACTACATGTGCTCATATTGCACAGTTAGAATGAGTTGGGAGAAATGGCTCATTGGTTAAGAGCATCTGATGTTCTTGCACAGGTCCAAAGTTTAGTTTCCACTACTGACACCAGAGTGGGGAGGGTCATGGCTGCCTGTAACTGCAACTCTTGCAGGATCCAGTGCCCTCTTCTGACATCCATAGATAGCTACACACATGTGTACATAGACACAGATACAATTAAAAATAAAATAAACCTTTTAAAAATCTGAGAATGGTGGCACAGTCCTTTAATTCCAGCACTCAGGAGGCAGAGCCAGTAGAGCTCTGTGATATAGAAGGCAGGCTAGTCTACATAATGAGTTCCAGGCCAGCTGGGGCTAGAGAGAACTTGTCTCAAAAATAAAAGAGAAAACCAATAAATAAGTAAAATTAAAGAAATATTTAAAAGATAAAAGTGTTGGGCCTAGAAGTTTCTCAGGAACAATATTTCTGTTCTTTGTGTCCATACTTCTCCAACTGTGGGGATATTTGCATCTGACAGCTCCAGATTGTTTTACTAAGATTTCTTCATTGGATCATTTGTGTGTATAAATACCTTATTGTTATTCCAGAAGCTGTCCTTGTAACGGATTTATGGCAAAACTTTATCCACAGATATAAGTTAGGCTTTAATTTTTTTCTATTTATTATTTTATGTGTATGAGTATATTGCCTGCATGTGTGTAAGTGCACCTGTGTTGGGCAATGCCTGCAGAGGTCAGAAAAGGGCCTTGGATCCCCTAAAACTGGAGTTGGGATGGTAGTCACTGTGTGGGTGTTTGGTCCTCTGCAAGAGCAGTCAATGCTCTTAACTGCTGAGCCATCTTTCTGTCCCCATAAATCAGGATTTTTTTCATTAAAAATACAAGGAAGTATTATACTCAAGATATAAGAAGAGGGATTTTATTGTTTGCTGGGTTCCAATAATATGCTAGAGTGATATAAGTTTTAATCTCCCAGTTCATTCTAAGTGACCAGATTAGAACTAATCTGACTGCAGAAGCATATAATTCAATATATTCAAATGCAAGTTCATAAATGAAGGAGAAATTAATAAAAGTATTTCAGATGACATTCATAAGAAGACAGAAATAATGGGCAAGAGCTCATTGGTTCTTCTGACTAGCAACAAAGCCAGTGAACTTTCCTGTACATGACTTTGTGAATGAAAATTGAGTAGGGAGTAGGAGTGGATTTGCTTCCTAGAATTAAATTCAGAAGCTACCCTTCAGTCCTTCCCATGTAATTCCCTTCACAGACAATTGTAGAAGAAGGCATGTGGTACAAAAGTGATGAAGTCTCCTGAGCCACGTGGATCTGGGATGTTTTCCAGTCTTAATGTGGCATTTGAATGACTCCCTTATCTAGCAACATCCTTTTTCTGTATACACGAAGAATGAGGTCAAGAAGAAGGCATTATAGAGAAAAGCTGAAGAAGAAATCCAGAAGAGTTCTCAAAGGTACCAGGACCTGGAATTGTTCCTCTATTTCTACATTGCTAGCTCTTCATTAGTGCCATGGAAAAGATTTATGGAAGCTAGCTTCAGCTAGCATCTTACGATGAACCCCAACATACCTGGTGACGAGAATGATTTATTAAATCAGTCAGAAATCATGTTGGCTAGAAGATCATTTAGAACAGCAGGACTGGTGGTTGTTAGTGATTATTTGCTAACTCCTTAAAGGGTACAATACTGTGTATACATACAAGTGTTGTGAAGCACATATCCCAGACAACTGTGCCTGCCTATCCCAACTGTATAAAATGCTTGAGAAAATAGAAACTGCAACAAACCTCATACTTAGTCAGTCATCTGATTACATTAGAGGGCTCAGCACAAGCATTTCTTATTTATTGAAGAAAATGTTGAGATTTGCCTCAGTTCATATGTGGCAAGGATTGCTCAGCCCAAACAGCTAGGTTTCCAAGTATAAGTCACAAAACTAGTGAAATTAGAATGTCTTTCACTCAAATGACATTAGTTATAATTGTCCTAGGTGCTAGTAGCCACTTGGATGGTTATGATGGAAAAAATATGTTCACAGACTCATAGAAGTTCAGCACAGGAATTAATACTAAGCTAAGAAACAGGGCAATGTTCAAAGCTAGAACATCCAGACCAGGGGGCAATCTGGAATACAGGTGGTCAGAACAGGGACAGTGGAGAAAGGGAGACTGTTGAGAGCTTAGCACTGAGCAGGCCTATAGCAATTTCTTATAATAAATGAAATATTCTGTCTAAACACAAAGATCAGTGTCTGAAACCACTACTATACTGAATATGTTTTCATAATAGATATTAATTTAAACAAGAAGCACAGTTACCTTTCATCACATACTGCTTCTATTTCTTTCTTTTCAAGATTTTGGGAGGGGAAACAGGTGTGGTGGTAGACACCTTTGATTCCCGCACTCAGGAGGCAGAGGCTGGTGGATCTCTGTGAGGTCAAGGAGAACCCTGTCTACATAGTGAATTCCAGGCCAACTAGGGCTACAGGGAAACCCTGTCTCCCTGCCACCCTTGCCTGAAAGAGAAGTGTTGGGGAGGGAAATAAACTATATAAACCAAAGTGATATATGCCATTATGTTTCATCACTGTGTCACATGAATTGCAAAACTCCTATTTAACTACATCCAACACATTTCTTCATTTAAAAAACAATGGAATTTAGCCAACATGTTCCTTCATTTAAGAAACATTGGAATTTAGCTGGGCGTTGGGTCTATGCAGCTTCTTTTTTTTTTAAGTAGGGTGTGTAAGACAAATACTGTGCGGAGTATAAGTTTAGAATGTTACCTTTGCCATCTGTCACATGGAAATTCAGTTGCTTTTTTTTTTACTACCCCATCAAAGAAATTTAAATGTGAACAGTCAATTTAAAGCTTTACTGTGGCCAGGACACAGAGAGGATTCTTGTAGCTATGTCTCTACAAGAGCTGTTCTTTTTCTTTCTTTTTTTTTTTTTTTTGAGCTGTTATTTTTTTCAAGAAAAGTACTTATTCTCAATCATTCAGAGTCTTTACTCTTCTACCACCAAACAAATTGATGTCTTGAAAAGAAAGTGGAAATACTTTAAACCTCCATGAGCCCAGAATTCTCTAAGGGATCTCTAAACAATTCTCACATTTTGTGGTATTAAAAATAACCCAGAGAGTCTGAAAAGCTTTACTTGCTCCCAACAAGTCACATCTATTTTTCACCGTGCCCAAAAGTGGATTCCCTTTCACTTACATTTTGGGATGGAGATTTAGCATCGAGGCTGGTGTCAGCCAAGAGGATCTGAGGACTCTCCTCTCTATCATGAGCATTTGGACTTGAAAAGTCTGAAAGGTGCAGGCTGCTAGAGAAAGTCTCTCTCTACCATGGCACAGTGTTGTTCAACATTTTGCTTAACACCAGTCCTCAACTTTACTTCACAGCACCAACCACGAGCCTTTTAGATAGTCTTGCCTTATGAAATTTAGATGTAGACACACTATGTGTTTATAGACTATACATATATGTCACTTCCCATGCAAAATATGCATCCCCAGGAACTAGTTTTTCCCTCTTGGGGGCAATATCCCCCTGTCAAAAATGTATGTCACAAAACTTAAGTCCACCTCTGATTTCTGTCTATTCATAAACAGATATTTCTAAATCAGTAATAATTTAGTACCACTTCAGTCAAAACAATGACCCAAGTCATTTTTCAGAAATAAAAGTTTTAACAGTATATAGTCTTTGAAATGCTAAAATTGGGTAAGTAGCACCTGAGTTAATTTTTTTTGCATTGTTTTCAATTTGTTATGTTCTAGTAGATAATTGTTCATAGAACCAAAACTTTGCTGACTGAAGTTGATAATTGTTTAATTTTATACACATTTCAAAAAGTGAAACAAAAAGGAAAACACCTCTAAGCAAATATTTTTTTCTTCTGGGTGGAGACAATTGCTAATTTGCAAAACTAGATAGAAAACATTTACAGGAAATACTATATAATTTTCATTTTACAGAGACATAATCCAAACTTTGCTGCTCATAAACAACCTGAAAATAACTGGCCCAGGAAATTGTGAGTGTCATGAAAACAATTCACAGCCTTGTCAGAAAATCACTATGCCACCAGCATGCATAACCCGAAAGGGACTGTCATCATCTGAAAATATTCTAGAATATTTGTGTTCTATTGCAATGCCACACAAAAATACTGAAAAGAAAACAACTACCAAAACACACACACACACACACACACACACACACACACACACACACACACACAGGTTCACATACCCATGGCAAGAAACTTATTAAGTCTAAGAAACAGAACCATTACTAACACATGCAGGCTACATCTTGGCTACTATTAGGAATTATGCTGCATTGGTATCTTGCTTCACTATCAGTGAGGGCAAAGGAATTTTTCTATAAAAGTCAATGCAAAGAAACTTGATCCAATCGAGTTCACCTACCTTCACTGGTCCATGTTCATTACTGAAACCCTGCACCAGGTGCACATAGAGCATCATGAAAATATTCGCCACGGCCCACTCCCTGTACATTTTGAATATTTTAAATGTCCACTGATTACTAAGCAGTTGACACAAGGTGACTACTGAAAATTGTTTCAAAAGGCATTCTCCAGAAACAAAATTGGAACCTCCAAAACTTTACATAGAAAAATAAATGATCAGTTGTAATCAAAATCCAATGAAATGATTTCAATCAGGCCAAGGTATTTTTTTTTTCACAATCTTAGGTGGGGGGATGAGAAAGAGATAATGAGAATTAAAATAGTCTCATGCCCAAAAAATAATAATTAAGAGGAGGACATGTCTTTCAATTGAAGCTAGAAAGCACTCTGCAATCCTTTCATGTCCAGAAAATTGAAAAAAAAAATCCCCACTCTATGCCTTAAATCCTATTCTAGCTGTTTGGTGAGGAGGTGGTGCAACCACCAATGCTTGCAGCTATAGAAGGCTGGAACCCAACAACTATGGATTGAACCTTTTTTCACAACCTTCAAGGAAGCTTGCAGAAGCATGTGTCTTAAATCTGACACAGCTTTTGGCAGAAAATGCAGGGGAGGCTTGGCTGGAATCCTGATGTGTCCCTACCAATAGCAGGACACTTTTTAAAACTGACTCACAGGCTCAGGACTGCTGCTTTTCTTCTTTAAGCAGATAACCTGTAACATGAAACCCCAGCACACAGTCCCCATGGCAATAGGATTACTTAAGAAGGGATTTCAGATGCTCACACTGTGCTGCCAATGACACAGAAAGCCACCAAACATGCTTTCAAAAACCTCAAAAGACAGAAAATAAAAGCATTTGCTCACATACAAAAGGCACACATACACACAAACGTTGTTTGTAATATGAGGTTAATTATTTCCATCAAAATGAAGAACACTGATTTTTTAAAGAAGTAACAATTAGATTTATTTGCATGTGCCAGAAATATTGAACATACATTGCTACAGAAACCATTTTTTATACTTTGCCCCCCCTTTTAATTAAATAAATTTCTTCTTTACCAAACAATTTCATATATGTATATAATGCATTCTGATGATTCTCACCAGAAAACAATTTTAACATTTTAATGTGGAATATTTTATGAGTACCAGTTAAGTCACCTTTGGAAATTAAGTGTTTAATGGTCGGACCACACAAATGTCAAAATGTGAGGAAGCATCTGGCTTTGTTCTTGACTTCTTCATTGATTTCCAATCTTTGATTTCCAGGTTTTGGCCCCTTCGAAGCCATTTTTTGCATTTCTGAAATCAAGAATAGCCTTAGAAATCTCTTCATTGGTATTCATCACGAATGGACCTAGGACAAAAAGATATTTGTAAAATTCTGGGAGATGACATTTTAATCTGCTACTAGAGGTGGTATATATTCTTATACTTCTTCATTTGAAACAAAATCTAGGCATAGCTAAACAGTAAGAGTCACTTTTTATGGTGTGCAATTATACAGGACTGTAATTTAAGTCTCTTGACTAGGATTGTATATGATTACAAGTTATTATATAGATGACGCTTTAGATAAACAAATATGATTTGAGTCTCATCTATCTATTGCAGGTTCCTTGTCATTGATGGCGTCCCTTTATTCAAAACATTCTTTTTTAAAATATTTTATTTAGTAGGCTTCCCTGCCCCAGACCCAAATTCAAACCTTTGCAACCACCCCTGGAAAACCAGAAGATGGACCCCACATGGTGCAGCTGTTCTGTGGGTTCCCTTCTCCCAGTGAGTGCATGGAGCTGACCTCTACTTGGTGGTGAGAGGCCAAAACTGCACTACAGCTGGGGCATTCCAGACTCCCTTATCCTAATTTGGGAAGAGCTGGACCTCTCCCTTGGCTTCATGTGGAGTGGGGCCTGGTGGGTTCAAGACTGCCTGATTGATACCTGTCTTGGGTCTCTGTAGGAACTCTTGACTAGCTGGGTGAGAATTAGCTAGTCTCTCCAGTATAAAATCAGAGAACCTGAAGCCTAGACCAACCAGTCTTTCATACCTAATAAGAAGACAATGAAGGCACCTGAAGACTGCAAAGTCACTTTTCAATTCAAGAAACAAACACTTGAGCTTCATACCAGAATCACAAACAACAAAAGAAATGTACATGCCAACATCACAATGAAAAAACGATAACATGAAAAACCCAAACAATATATCTCCACTAAATACTACCAATTCTGTAGAAGAGTGCTACAATGAGGACCACCCCACCCCCCAAGATGTGACCCAGGACACAGAATTTAAAGGAACTATCATAGATATGATCAAAGAATTCAAGGAACTTAAAGAACATGCAAACAAAGAAATCAAAGAACTAAAAGAAGATAAGGATAAACTAAAAGAAGATAATGATAAACTTCAGACTGAATTCACAAAAGAGATGGAAATACTGAAGAAATTTCTGATTAAAATGAAAAAGGAAGTGGAACACTCAATAAGCCATCTGGAAAGAACAGGAGAAAGCCTCAGTAACATAATGAATGAAGTAGAAAATAAAATATAAGATTAAAAGATAAAGTGCAAAAATTGGACCACACTCAAGCAAAGATTATGAAAAAAAATTAAAAACACAGGAAGGGAATAATCAGGAAATGTGGGACACCATGAAAAGACCAAACCTATGCATCATAGGTTAGAGGAAGAAGAATCTCAGGATAATGATAATGACCAGATTTTCAACAGGATTGGAGAAGAAAATTTCCCAAAATTAAGGAAAAACATATCCATACAAATACAGGAAGCACATAGAACACCAAATAGAAAGGACCAGAAAAGAAATTCCCCATGCCACATCATAGTAAAAACACTACATACTCAAAACAAAGAGAGAATACTGAATGCTTCAAAAGAAAAACAAGTCACATATAAAGGAAAACCCATTAGAATTACAGTTGACTTTTCAATGCAAACAATGGAAGCCAGGAGAACTTGGACCAAAGTATTCCCAATTCTAAATGACTATAGATGCCAACCCAGAATACTTTACCCAGCAAAATGTCTATTATAGTTGAAGGAGAAAGAAAAATCTTTCATGACATAAATAGGTTGAAATAATTCATATCCAGAAAAACCAGCCCTTCAGAGAATACTTTTGGAATGCAAAGAATGGAAGAAAGGAATGGCTATACCCAAGTGGCAACAGAAAGTAGTTAATGAAGGTATAACACTGCAAATACAAAACTAGACCAAGAATGGAAACAGAAACTAAAATCATGGGAAGCATTATAAATCTCTCAATAATAACTTTAAATGTCAATGGACTGAACAACCCTATCAAGAGGCATAGAATAGTAGAATGGATTAAGAAACAAAAATCCATTTTTTGTTGTCTACAAGAAACCCATCTCACTTTAAGAACAGACATTATCTTAAGATGAAAGGACAGAACAAAAATATTCCAAGCAAATGGCACTATGAAGCAAGCAGTAGTTGCTATTCTACTGTTAGACAAACTAGACTTCAAACTAAAACTAATCAGAAGAGATGAAGAGGGTCACTTGATTCTTATCAAAGGAACAACTAACCAAGAAGATATCACAATCATAAATATATACACACCAAATTCTGGTGCACCAAACTTTATAAACACAATTCTAAAGGGCATTAAGGTACAGATTAATCCCAATACACTAGTAGTAGGGGACTTCAGCACCTCATTGTGCCCATTAGACAGGTCAACCATACAAAGAATAAACAGAGAGATATCTGAACTGAATAATGATATACCAAATGAACCTAACAGACCCCTACCAAATATTCCACCAAAGCACCAAAAAATATACTTTCTATTCAGCACGCCGTGAAACTTTCTCCAAAATCGACCACATAGTGGGGCACAGACCAAACCTCAACAAGTACAAAACTATTGAAATAATTCCATGTATTATGTCAGACCACAATGCAATAAAGCTTAATATGAACGCCAGAAGAAGCCCTAGTAACTACATGAACTCATGGAAATTAAACAACACAGTCCTGAATAATGAATGGGTTAAAAGGAGAAATTAAGAAAGAAATAAAAATATTCCTGGAATTAAACCAAAAGGACAATATAAGACAAAAATCTGGGACATTTTAAAAGCAGTCCTAAAAGGTAAATTTATAGCTGTAAGTGCCTACACTAAGAAACAGAAAGAGCACAATTAAATGACTTAACTTTATAACTCAAGAAACTTGAAAAGAGCACAATTAAATGACATAACATTCTACCTCAAGACACTTGAAAGGCAACAACAAATGAATTAGAACCCCAACAGACAAGAAGAAATAACAAAAATCAGACCAGAGGTTAATGAAATAGGAAACAAAGCAAACAATACAAAGAATCAATGAGTCCAAGAATGGTTCTTTTAAAGGATAAACAAGATAGACCCTTAGCCCAGTTAACCAAAAGAAAGAAAGAGCAAATGCAAATGAACAGAATTAGAGCTAACATCACGGGCTGGAGAGATAGCCTAGCGGTTAAGAGCACCCACTGCTCTTGCAGAGGACCCGGTTTCGATCCCCAGCACCCACATGTCTGCTAAGAACCATCTGTAATTCCAATTCCAGGAGAACTCCAGTTCCAGGGGAATCCGAGACCCTCTTCTGACCTCTGCGGCATTGCACGATATGGGCGCACAAACCTACATGCAGACAGTATACACATACAAAAATAAATAAAATTTAAAAAATTTAAAAAATTTAAAAAATAACATTACAACAGATAACAAAAAGATCCAGAACATTATATGGGAATACTTGAAAAACCTATACTCCATTAAATTTGAAAACCTAAAAGAAATGGATGAATAGCTAAAATCATGGGAAATGCCAAAGCTTAACCAAGAAGAGATCAACAGCTTAAACAGACCCATAATATAAACAGTAATACAAAACCTCCCAACTAAAAAAATCCCAGGCCCAGCTGGATTTACAGCAGAATTCTATTAGACATTTGAAGAGTACCTACCACCAATTACTTAAGTTATTCAAAAGGATAGAAGCAGAGGGAAATCTCCCAATTACTTCTATGAAGCCAGAATCACTCCGATACCAAAAGCAGGTAGAGATACAACCAAAAATGAAAATTATAGATCCATATCTTTAATGAATATAGATGCAAAAATTCTCAACAAAATACTTGCAAACCGTATACAGGCACATATCAACAAGGTCATCCACCATGACCTAGTCAGATTTATTCCAGAGATCCAGGGATGGTTCAACATATGTAAATCAATAAATGTCATAAATCATATAAATGGACTCAAAGAAAAAAAGCACATGGTCATCTCAATCGATGCAGAAAAGGCTTTTGATAAAATTCAACATGTTTATGTTTAAAGTCCTAGAGGGAATTTGACTGGAGGGACCATACCTCAGCATAATTAAAGCTATATACAACAAACCCACAGCCAACATCATTCTAAATGGAGAAAAATTAGAAGCATTCACCTTCTAGTCAGGAACCCAGCAAGGCTGCCTAAAATCTCCACTCCTTTTCAATATAGTGCTTGAAATGCTTGTTAGAGTGTGGGGAAAAAAGGAAGCCACCTGTGGCTTCTTTGTGCTAAATTAGCTGCTTGTCTGTTTACACTGAAACCTGGCTTTAGGTGGGATTTGCCCTCATTAGCAAACCCCTGAGACCACTTTGGGATCAAAGGCACTCACAAGCACTTGTGAACATGATGAGGCATGGGGTCTGAAATCAGGCCTTGAGATATGATGTCACTCTGGGTATAAAAATAGAATGCTGTGGACTAATAAATGGATTTCCCTTTTACCATCATCTGGGGAATCCCAAAATTCATTAATTTTGTACGTGTAAAGTAGGCCCTTCTGGCACCTGGCTCAAGGTTGGCACTAGTGGGTTTTGGCTGGAAAGGGGATCTCTCTGCAGGCCATCAGCCTGGGAAGTGTGTGTTGGTTTGGCTAGTTGGTTTTGACTGGACAGAGGCCTGCAGCTGGCCACCAGTCTGTGTGACCTGGGGGTGTGGATCCTCAACAGGTGGGTTTTATTGGGCCATAGAAGAACAGTGGCTGATGCCCCAGGCCAAGAGCTTGAGTCCAGATGGTCGAGTAAGCCAGGTCGGGCCGGGCTGTGGGAATCCCACAGCCAGCTGAAGCTTCCTGTCCTAGCTTCAGCTCCCAGGAGAAGCTGCTGGAGGCTTCTTCTCCCCATCCCCCCACTGGTTCTGCAGGTGAGGTGAGACTGTCACTACAGCAATAAGAGAAGGAAATTAAAGGAGTACTAATTGGAAAATAGGAGGCCAAACTATCCCCTTTTGCAGGTGACATGATAATTTACCTAAGGGATGCCAAAAATTCCACCAGAAAAGTCCTAGACACAATTAACAGTTTTGGTAAAGTGGCAGGTTACAAAATTAATCTAGAAAAATCAGTACTCTTTCCATATGCCAATAATAAGCAATTGGAGAAGGAGTACACGGAAACACTCCCATTAACAATAGACTAAAAAAAAATATCTCAGAACAAACTTGACCAAAGACATTAACAATCTCTCCAATGAAAATTTTAAATCTTTGAAGAAGATTGAGGAAGACACCAGAAGATTGAGGGACGTTCATGGATTAGAACTATTAATATAGTAAAAATGACCATCCTACCCAAAGTAATATATAGATTCAATGCAATACCAATCAAAATCCCCATGACTTTCTTCACAGAATTAGGAAAAAAAATTCCCCAAATTCATATGGAAACACAAAAGACCCTGGATAGCCTAAGCAACCCTGAGCAAAAAGAGTAATGCAAGGGGGAATTACTATACCAGATTTCAAATCATACTACAGAGTGTCATAAAAACAGCATGGTACTGGCACAAAAATAGACCTGTAGATCAATGGAACAAAATTGAAGACCCAAACTTGATTACATACAATCTCAGTCACCTGACTTTTAACAAAGGGGCCAAGAATACTCAATGGAGAAAAGGGACTATCTTCAGCAAATGGTGCTGGGAAAATTCGATCACCACATGTAGAAGAACGAAAGTTAACACCTACCTTCACCCTGCACAAAAGCCAAGTCTAAATGGATCAAAGACATCAGTGTAAAACCTGAAACTCTGAAAATATTAGAAGAAAACATTGGCAGTAACCTACAAGATATAGTTATAGAAAAGACTTTCTAAATCAGACAGTAGTTTCACAGGAAATAGGGTCAACAATCAACAAATAGGACCTCATTATACTAAAAAGCTTCCATACAGCAAAAGAAACAATCAAACAAATAAAGACAAAATCCGAGAGGAAATCTTCACCAGTGACACACCTGACAGAGGTTTAACATCTAGAATGTATATAAATTACTCAAAAAACAAAAGACCAAGAAAACAAATGATCCAATTAAAAGATGGGCTAAAGATATGAACAGAGATTTCTGGAGAGAGAAGTAAAGATGGCTAAGAAACCTTAAAAAAGTGTTCAACACTGTCTTCTGTGTTAATTTTCTCTGTGTACATAAATGGTCAGTAGCTACTGAGTGGTGATTCATCTAAACAGACCCTGATTAAAGCAAAATAGAAAACAAGATTAGCTTCCTGCAGGAAGGAAACTGGCCAGAGTCCAGATTCTCCCTGTCTGGTGCCTTGGAGCTAGTCTGCATTAGCCTTGCTGGCAGTCTGTGATCTCACAGGCCGTCCAGCAAAGGCTGCATGAATTATCTTCCATAGAAACAGTCAGAAACAAATGGAAATGAACAGATGCCTAAGGAGAATGTTTTTTTTTTCTGTTGGTTTAATTTGTGGTTCAGTGTTTGGGTACAGTTGTACTTGAGACAAAGGTAACTTGAGATATTTTGTTTAAAGAAATATGAGTGCTCTATCATCAAATTATTTACCTAATATGAAAAAAGTGTTCAACATAGTAATTAAGGAAATGTAAATTAAAATACTTTAAGATTTCCTCTTACCCTAGTATGATACGAAATGCTCCTGGGATTGCAAACTCGTGCAACCCCTATGGAAAGCAGTGTGGAGAACTACTTGATTGAACAAACAACCTGTCACCCCCCACTGGATGGTGGGGCTGTAGGTGTTTGGGCACAACAGCCTGCAGATAGGTTTTGCATGAAGGATGCTTGTACTCATGGATTATCACTTATAGCTAAAAATGAAGAAAAAAAAACTGAGAGAAAGATGCAGGACAGTTATGGCAGAATGCATGATCTGGGATGGGGTGGGGGTGGGGGGGAGGGAAAGGGAAATAAGCCTGAACTGAATTGGAAAAAATGTATGAAATGCACAAAGCATCAATAAAAACTAATTTAAAAAAAAAACAAAAAAAAACAAAAACAAAAACAAAAACTAAAAATGAACCTATTGTTTGACCCAATAAGACCACTCCTGGGTCTATACTGAAAGGATTCATCCTATTTCAGAGATACATGCGCATCCATGTTTATTGCTGCTCTTTTCACAATAGCAAAGAGCTTCAAACAACCTAAGTGTCCTTCTACTGATGAGCAGATAAGGAAAATATGGTACATTTACACAATGGAGTTCTATGAAGAAGTAAATAACACGGCATCATGAAATTTGCAGGTAGATAGATGGAACTGGAATTTGTTAAGCTAAGTGAAGTAACACAGACTAAGAAAAGCAAACAGCATATGCTGTAACTCACTTGTGGATCCTAGCACCAAATCCATATGTGTAAATAGGTACTATGATGTAACTGCAGGAACCAAGTAAATGAAAAGGAACAAAGAAAGTAAAGGGAAAGAGGGAACAGAAGGCTAGTAGGGGACAGGTGTTACTAAGGGAGGAATGGATAGGGTATCTCAATGGGAAGGGAGTGGAAGGGTTTTAGAAGAAAAGGGGAAGGGTTAGGGGGAAAGAGGAGTCCAAGAGAAATGGGGCCACAGAAGACTGGCAGTATCAAGGGAGAAATGGAAATACTTTAAATGGAGAAGATATGAAGAAGACATGGAAGGAATGCTAGACAGGCAAAGAGAGAGAGGAGAGAAAAATAATGGCTTGGCAGCATAAAAAACGTGATTGGGAAAATTAATATAGTAAAAATGTCCATTTTACCCAAATTGATATACAGATTCTACACAATTCCAATCAAAATACCCATGAGCTTCTTCACAGACTTGGGAAAAAAATTCTTAAATTCATATGGAAAAACAAAACACCCCGAACAGCTAAAGCAACCCTGAGTGAAAAATGCCATACGGGGGGGATTCCTCTACCAAACTTCAAGCTAAATTACAGGGTCATAGTCATAAAGATAGTCTGGTACTGGCACAAAAGCAGACCCATGACCAATGGAACAAAACAGAAGCTCCAAACTTGAGCACATACAATTTCAGCCATGTCATATTTGACAAATGGGAAAACAAAACCTCAGTGGAGGAAAGACAGCATTTTCAGTAAATGGTGCTGACAAAATTGGATCACGATTTGTAGAAGAACAAAATTAAACCCCTACCTCTCACCCTGTACAAAAATCAACTCCTAGTGGATCAAAGATCTCAATGTGAAGCCTGAAACCCTGAAGGTGATAGAAGAAAAAGTTGGCAATGACCTCCAAGGCATAGGAAAAGACTTTCTAAATCAGACAGCAGCTGCATATGAAATAAGGTCAACAGTTGACAAATGGGACTTCATCAAACTCAAAAGCTTCAGTACAGTGAAGGAAACAATCAAGGAAGTGAAGAGAAAACCCACAGAATGGGAGTGAATCTTCACCAGTGATACATCTGACAGATCATTAACATCAAGAATATATAAACTACTCAAAAAACAAAGAAGAAAACAAATGAGTTACTCAAAAGATGGAGTAAAGAGCTGAACAGAGACTTCACCAGTGAGGAATTAAAGATGGCTGAGAAATATCTTAAAATGTGTTCAACACCATTAATAATTAGGGAAATGCAAATTAAAATCACTCTCAGGTATCATCTCACTCCAATAACTATGAAAGCAAGAAGAACATGGAACAAAGCATTCCCAGTGCTAAAGGACTATAGATGCCAACCCAGGTTACTATACTCAGCAAAAATGTCAATTATAGTTGAAGGAGAGAGAAAAATCTTCCATGACATAAACAAGATGATAGAATACATGTCCAGAAAACCAACCCTTCAGAAAATAGTTGAAGCAGTTCAAAGGACAGAGGAGAGGAGCAACTATTCCCAGGCACCTACAAAGAGAAATTAATAAAAACATAACTGCAGAAGTAGAAACTGAGATTCAAAATGGATAATAAGGTGAAAGGAAGCAAAACACATCTTTCAATTATAACCTTAAATATTAATGGACTAAACTCCCCAATCAAAAGAGATAGACTGGGAGATTGGATTAGGAAACAAAACCCATCTATATGCTGTCTATAAGAAACCCATCTCACTCTCAAGGATAGGCACCAACTTAAGGTGAAGGGTTGGAAAAAAATATTCCAAACAAATGGTACTAAAAAGAAAGCAGGTGTTGCTATTTTAATATCAGGCAAAATAGACTTCAAAGTAAAAGAAATCAGAAGAGACAAAGAAGGCCATTACATCTTTATCAAAGGAACAATTGACCATGAAGATTTCACAATCATGAATATATATGCACCAAACTTTATAAAGACAATTCTCCAGGACCTCAAGGTACAGATTAACCCCGGCACACTCATAGTAGGGGACTTCAATACCCCACTAAGTCCTTTGGACAGATTGACTGGACAAAGAATAAAAAGAGAGACATCTGAACTGAATGATATGATACACCAAATGGACCTCATGGACATCTATTGAATATTCCACCCAAATACCAGTGAATACGCTTTCTACTCTGCACCCCATGGAACATTCTCCAAAATCAAGCACATACTGGGGCACAGAAAAAAACCTCAAAAAATACAAAAAAGATTTAAATAATTTCGTGCATTCTATCAGACCACAGTGCAATAAAGCTCAATATCAACACCAGGATTATCCCTACTATACAAAAACACATGGAGACTAAACAACACTCTCCTGAATAATGAATGGGTCAAGGAAGAAATAAAGAGATAAAAGCATTCTTGGAATTTAATGACAGTGATAATACAACACAACAAAACCTATGGGATAATTTAAAAGCAGTACTAAGAGGGAAGTTTATAGCCCTGAGTGCCTACATCAGAAAAACAGAAAGAACACAAGTGAATGATCTAACACTGCAGCTAAAAACATGTGATAGACAATAACAGATGAACCCTAAATGCAAAATACAGGAAGAAATAACAAAAATCAGAGCAGAAATCAATGAAATAGAAACAAAGAAAACAATACAAAAAAATCAATGAATCCAAAAGTTCGTTCATTGAGAGAATAAACAAGATAGACAGACGTCTAGCCCAGTTAACAAAAAGAAAGAAAGAGCAACTCCAGATCAATAGAATTTGTGATGAAATGGGAAACATCACAACCGACAATGAAAACATCCATACAATCATATGGGAATACTTCAAAAACCAATACTCTACTAAGTTTGAAATCCTAGAAGAAATGGATGAATATCTGAAATCCTGGGAATCACCAAAGCTAACCAAGAAGAGATTGACATCTTAAACAGACTCATAACATATGAAGAAATTGAAGATGTAATAAGAAATCTCCAAACTAAAAAAAGCCCAGGCCCAGGTGGTTTCATGGCAGAATTCTATAAAACATTTCAAAAAGACTTACAACCATTATTACTCAAATTGTTCAGAAGGATTCAAGCAGAGGGAAATCTCCCAAATTCCTTCTATGAAGCCAGCATCACTCTAATACCAAAACCAGACAAAGATACAACCCAAAAGGAGAACTATAGACCCATCTCATTAATGAGCACAGATGCAAAAATTCTCAACAAAATACTTGCAAACCGCATACAGACCCACATCAAAAAGATCATCCACCATGACCAAGTTGGATTCATACCAGAGATGAAAGGATGGT
>VZQC01011351.1:236364-312208 GCA_009823505.1 Rhizomys pruinosus
AAAAAAAAAAAAAAAAATTAAAATAAAAAAATGCTTAATGTCACTAATAATTCAGGAAATGCAAATTAAAACCACTTTAAGATATCATATCACTCCAATAAGACTGACTAGGATCATGAAAACAAATGATACCAAGTGCTGGAGAGGTTGTGGGGAAAGGGGAACACTCATCCACTGCTGGGGGGAGTGTAGACTCATGCAGCCACTATGGAAAGCAGTGTGGAGAACCCTTAGAAGACTCAAAATGAGCTTACCACCTGACCAGTCATACCACTCCTGGGTATATACCCACAAGACTCATGTTACCGCAGAGATACATGCACAGCCATGTTTATTGCAGCTCTGTTCACAATAGCAAGGAGCTGGAACCATCCCAGGTGCCCCTCAACTGAGGACTGGATTGAGAAAATGTGGTACATCTACACAATGGAGTTCTATGCAGCAGTAGAGAAAGATGACATCATGAACTCTGCAGATAAATGGATGGAACTTGAAGATATTATGTTAAGTGAAGTTACACAGTCCCAGAAAAATAAACGACGAATGCTATCCCTCATCTGTCGGTGCTAGGGCCAATTACCTAGTAGTAAGTATTTCTTGTGCAGGGCTCCTTGAGCTTTTGTCCAAGTAGTTGGGAGTGGTGCATATTGGAAAGAAGAAGAAGAAGAAGAAGAAGAAGAAGAAGAAGAAGAAGAAGAAGAAGAAGAAGAAGAAGAAGAAGAACAACAACAACAACAACAACAACAACAACAACAACAACAGAAAAGACTGTGAACTTCTGCTCAAAACAGTCAACTTCTGTATGGAGAATTTTGAGAAAGACTGAGAAAAAGATGAAAAACATGTTTGGCAGAATGCATGAGCTCTGGTGGGGTGGGGGGTAGGTAGGGGGGACACGGGTCTAGATTTGATTTATAACAACAACAACAATTATTTATCTATATAAAACAGTAAAAAATAAGATACAACACACACACACACACACACACACACACACACACACACACAAGAAAAAAAGAAGGCAGATTCAAGCCCTACGTTTTGGCACATGACTTAAAAAAAAGAATTACAGAGGCTATTGCCACAGTCCTTGATTTCCTCCCAGAACCTGAAGGTAAGACCCTATTGCTGAATGCAGCACATACTTCAGAGACTGGATCTTGAGCAGTGGAGCTGGATCTGACCTCTAAGCCACCACCACTGAAGGCTAGCTCTCATAGCTGTGGAGAGCACTATGCAAGCCACTAAGGAAAATCATCAATAGATGATCCAACATCAGCCTCAAGAGCAAATATCCATGTCAATTACCAGCACAGCATATGATACTGGTGCAATAGTGGCATTTTTATCTTAGGGGAAATCAATAGCTAATCACGCATAGGTGACACATCTACAATGCAATCTCTCTATATAAGACCCAAGCATTGTAATAGAACAAGGACCCAAGAAGGCATTAACTACCTCATTTTTTTGTCTTTTCGAGACAGGTTCTCACTGTAGCCCCAGCTGTCCTGGAACTCACTCTGTAGACCAGGCTGGCCTTGAACTCACAAAGATCCACCTGCCTCTGCCTCCGGAGTGCTAGGATTAAAGGTGTTCGCCACCATGCCCGGCTATTAACTACCTCTTTTATTTATTTTTTTTTCCTTTGGTCTTTTTTTGAGACAGGGTCTCCCTGTAGTCCCAGCTGTCCTGGAACTTACTCCGTAGACCAGGCTGGCCTTGAACTCACAAAGATCCGCCTGCCTCTGCCTCCTGAGTGCTAGGATTAAAGGCGTGCGCCACCACGCTCAGCTATTAACTACCTCTTAACTCTTGTTTTTGAATCTCCTCCATGCAACAGGAGACCAGGAACCCAAAAAGGGCCTAACTGGCCAAACCATGAAGATTAGGAGTCTACAGAGTGTGGTTCCATGGACAGGCTGCTTATATGCAGCTTCACAGGTACAGGGATCAGGGAACATTGTGGAAGAGGGAGTGGAAAGATTGTAAGAGCCAGGAAGGTGATACAAGACCAAATGGAAATGAATCCTACTAGCTCCTGAGACTTGGTTTATATGTACCTAGAGCAGTGGTATCAGCATGCACAAGACCAATGCAAGCTCAGCTGGACCAAAACCCAGCACAGAACTGTAGAAATGGGTATCAGAGCCCAATCGTGGCTGAGGAAATATTGGCAGCAGATGGTACTCAGGTGAAGAAGACTTGGCCTTCTCTAGAAAAGAGACTCTGGATAGGCTAACTAGAGCTCAGGGGAGGAGCTGGCACTGAGAAGTGAATGGGGAGAGTAATTTGAAACAATGGACTCCAGCAGGAATGACAGAAGGTGTGAACTTTCCTGGGGGGGATTAATGGAGGGTGCCAAGGGAGAAGAAGGTATAATAGTGATTAAGGCTGAAGAATTATGTATGAAATACATAAAAATTCAATAAAAATAAAAATATTATTTATTATTATGTGTATTGCCTGCATGTATATAGGTGAACCCGTGCCTGTGGAGGTAAGAAGATGGCATCAGATCTCCTGGGACTGGATTTACTGACAGTTGTTAGCTACCATGTGGGTGTTTGCAACCAAACCTGGGTCCTCTGCAAGAAGAGCCAGTGCTTTTAATCACTGAGACATCTCTCCCGTCCTTCAGATCATTCTTTGTAGTTGTTATTTGTACAACTTAAGCTAATGTCAAGAACTAATTTGTCTGATATTATGACTTAGCTAAAACATTTCATTTTGGGTATCAATCTAAGCAGTGGATGAGGGTGTATATTTAGGGGATGTTTCTAAGTCAGTTTTGAAAACTAGTTGCACCATTGTGACAACAAACAGAAGATTTAACTGTTTTCAAGTGATTTGTGTATTAATTTTTTTTCCCTTTCATTTACTTAGAAGATACCTCCATGTATCCTGTGGTAACTATAGATTAGATTACATTATTCAGTTTGGTTAGTTTTTCCTTTCATGTCAAAAGTCATCAAGTGCTTGCAATTAAGTGTTTCATCCTCATGTACATTTTTCTTTTCATGCTTATATTACTCTATCTTTTATTTTGATCATAATTTCTCATTCACTCATCACCTCCAAACATATATTCTACAGGTGAAAGTGTCATCTTATTACAGGCCACCAGCACAACAGCCTTAATGAATTTTAGTAATAAATATGTGTATATTCTATAAAAAGATTACAAGAATCTCCACTCAAGAAATGATTATTTTTTTTAATTCCTTAGATGTCAACACACTTTCTCTGTAATGGGCCACAGAATGTTTATACTTTATGTGTCAAGCTGTGTCTTTGTCAATTGCCAAAAACTTTGACTGAAACATAAATGTAGCAATTGACAGTATAAAACTGACTAGCCATGACTGTGTTGCAGTAAGAGTTCATTTACAAAAACATCAACAGACTTGGCCCAAGGCTTATACTATTCTGTCTTTCTCTTAATTCCTGGATCTGAATACAGGTTTTGCCAAGAAGTTTGCAGCTTACCAGGAGGAAAAGTGTCTACCACCTCTTATTTCTTCACAAATTGTGAGGACAAAGCAACACTGGACTGTCTTGAGACCTTGGTTTCTTTACTTTATATTAAAAGTGTCTTGAAAACAGTCAACAGTCATTCCCATTCAGTATGTTTCTTCTACCAAGTTGCAGTGGTTCCTAGTATTCCTTTTTTCAACATTTTTATTAGTATATATTAATTATGAGTTTCATTATGAAAATTTCATGCATGTATATGATCTATTTTGATCATATTAATCCCACTACCCTCTTATCCTCTTCATACTCCCATTGCTCCCTTTCTTCTTCTCAACTGGACTTCCTTTAACTTTCATGCTTTTTGGTAACTCAGTAAGTTTAATTAGGCTTGCTGACTAGGAACATCAGCAATTTACCAGTAATTATACCACAGAAGAAAATGTATCTCCCACCCTCAGCAACCATTAATTGTCTATAGGTCATCCAGAAAGGGTGGCACCTCATGAGTCCCACTTCACAACAGAATTTTTTAATGGGCTCATTCATGCTTAGGTCCTCTGCTGGTAATCATTGACATTATGAGTTCATGGTTGTAATAGGCCAAGTCATGTCTGGAAGACAGTGTTCCATAGCACTACTCCTCATCCTCTATCTCTTAAATTCTCTCTGTCCCTCTTCTTCAATGTTTCTTGAGGTGATATATAGATATGCCATTTAGGTCATATTTAAGGTTCAGCATTCAACATTCACTTATTCTAAGTACTTTGACAAGTTACTAGGCTTCTCTCACCTGGCATTTACTATATATTTCCACCATAGTATTCTTTCTAGGAAACGTTGATTTACACATAATCTTATTACTTAGAAGGAATAATACATTCAAGTTTCTTAACCATATTGACCATACAGTGGCAAAACAGATTTGCTAATGACTATAATTAAAAATTTAATAAATAAAATAAAATAAAATAAAAATTTAATAAATAAAAATTGGATGATATGTCTGCTTTTCCACAAAGGTTTACTGGGACATTGGGACTGTGACTAAGGATATTGAGCACATGAGAGAAATTCTATCTGGAAATGAAGATTTGGAGTTTTTCAGATAGGAAAAAAAGAGCCCTCATGTGCAGAAAAAGTCATAAATCAAGGAGAGAACCTGGGAGAAGTCAACTTTTTAAAGGACAGAAGAGAGGGAAATGGAAGGGGAAACTCAGATCAAGTCTTGAATCCGGGCTGATTTGCTATACATCATTATTTTCCCTGGAGGGGTACCACCAATTTCCTGTCAATTCTTTAGATTATGGATTTCTAGATTCTGTTTTAATTTATATTTTGTATTTGAATCTCATAATATGTCAGTGAACCTGCCATAACTCCAGTCCTGGAACACTAGGCTTCACAGCCAACCTAGAGAAACTGGCTGGTGGAAAGCAGAGTGAGTGAGCAGGCACAAACCTACCTGGTTGTTACCTAGCCAGTTACTGGAGAACCTTCAGAACAGAAAGGGAAGAGTTTGCTGGACCTTCCAATATATAACCAAAAGTGAAAACTTGAAACCTAGACCAGCCAGCCCTTCATAAACAAGGAGAAGACTACGAAGGCACCTGAAGGAAACAAGCAAAGCAAGCCTTCAACACAGGGAAGAAACATTTGAGATTCGCATCAAAATACAAACGACAAACCCATATGCCAAAAACACAATAAAAAATAACAAGATGAGAAAAGCACATAATAAAACCACACCAAATGTTACCAGTCCTATAGAAGATTCCTACAATGAGATCTCCCTAGAGGTAACCCAGGACACAGATCTTAGAAGAACAATCATAAACATATTCAAAGAAATTAAGGACTATAGAGAACAAATAAAAGAACTAAAGGGAGAGAATGGCAAACTCTGGAAAGAAGTGGAAACACTAAAAAGATCCCACGCTGAAATGAAAAAGAAAACTGACCAACGGAACCAAGGATCTAGAAGGAGAGAATGACAAGGAAATGTTAAAGAAACCACAGGATGAAATGAAAAACAAAATCAAACACTCAACCAGGAAAGTAGGGAGAAAGCCTCAATAACAGATTGGATGAAGCAGAAAATAGAATATCAAGACTGGAAGATAACATGGAGGAACTAGAATGAAGATTAGGAAATTTTTTTAAAAAACCACAAGAGTGGAACAATCAGGAAATGTGGGACACTATGAAAAGACCAAGCCTCCACATCATAAGACTAGAAGTTGAAGGATCCCAGGACAATGGTATTGATCATATCTTCAACAGAATAATAGATGAAAATTTCCACAAACTGAAAAAAGACAAACCCAAATACAAGAAGCACATAGAACACCAAATAGTCAAGATCAGGAAATAAATTCCCCATGCCATATCATAATTAAAATGCTAGATACCCAAAACAAAGACAATTTTTTTTTCTTTTTAAAGAATCATTTCCCATCAGAGAGCTACAGGAAAAAGCCAGGGGCAGCTGACGTTATGAGCAAAAGATTGGGCTGTGTGTAAATCAGACAGCTTAGGTGTAAATCTACTCTGTGGCCAGGAGCAAGCCAATGAACTTTTAATGACAAAAGCATTTACCTCAAGTGGTTATTTGGAATATTAAATGAATCAGCACTTGGAAAACAGCAATACTACATGAACAGTAAATGTTACAAACATATCTGTTATAGAAATGGGTCTTATCTGAGATCACTGTGTATTCCTGGGATTTCATGCAAGGTATTATAATACAGTGGAACTTAGGTCAGGTTTAATTTAATAATTAGTGAGATATACACTATGTGTTTTTAGAGATAGATCTAAATATCAAATTGGATTTAGGTGATTTTAGATGCTTCTCATTTAATTAAAGCCTCGTGACATAAGAAAGTTAAGATTCAAAGAGTTGAAGTGATTATATATTTACAACAGGATTTTCTGCCTTCAACCACAGCACTGCTTTGAACACACAATAATTACCTTTATTTGATTTTCCTCTCTAAAAAACGATTTATTTTTATTTTTTAATTATTGTGACTAGATGATGATGCTTCTAGATGTCTGAATGTTGTTTGCCCCATTGATAGATGGGACATGACTCCATCATAGTTAAGGCCATTTTCTATTCCAACACTCTATAACATACATACCTAATGATTAAATGCATCATTAAGAGCATCCAATGACAAGGGGAGAAAGATGTTTGCTAATTCATGAAAATAGAGCTAGTCCACAAATACTTTCAAAATGGTTGTGGCTGCCTTTTAACTCTTCTATTTCTGAGCTTTAAAAATAAAAACACCAGTGGAAAAACAAAATAAAATACTTTGTTTCTCAGTAGCTAATAGTTAAAGAGACATATCTATTTTGTCTAGTTAACCTGAGTTTGTGTTTGTCCCTGTGCTTCAAGCCATTAGAAAGGGGATTTACACAAATGTAGAGAGGCTTTAGATGATCCTAGGACTTTGTTCTGTAATGTTCTTCAACTGGACCCTGATTTTTCATTACTGTTATGGAAGAAGTAGCCTAGCATTAAAGATTTTGATCCTGCATACCTTTTTCTTACATGATTCCAGTCTGTGACTAGATGATAACCCTACTACATTTGGTTGTAGCCTTCTGCCCAAAGAACAAATTCATACCTGACAGGTCAAGACACAAAGGAAGCAAGGACTATGAGCGTTTGGATTAAGAATTGGAAGCATGCAAAATCAACATATAATGCTACAAGCTATTAGGTATGATTTACTACTGGTGGAACAAAAATGATATTTTGAAAATAATCCGTGTTATTAGATTTATGACTACCTGGGTCTTATCTGAGACCACTGTGTATTCCTGGGATTTCATGCAAGGTAATATAATACAGTGGGATCTTAGGTCAGGTTTAATTTAATAATGAGTGAGATATATACTATGTTTTTTAGAGATAGATCTAAATATCAAATTGGATTTAGGTGATTAGATGCTTCTCATTTAATTAAAGGCTAGTGACAAAAGAAAGTTAAGATTCAAAGAGTTGAAGTGATTATGTATTTACAACAGGATTTTCTGCCTTCAACCACAGCACTGCTTTGAACACACAATAATTACCTCTATTTGATTTTCCTCTTAAAAAAAAGATTAATTTTTATTTTTTAATTATTGTGACTAGATGATGATACTTCTAGATTTGGTTGCTGTCTTCTTCCCAAAGGGAACTTAATTTGTTACTGCTATGTAAAGACAAAAAGAACCAAAGACTATGATCCTTTCAAGCCATTATGCTAAGTGAAGTAACACAGTCCCAGAAAAACAAATGAGGTGTGGTGTCCCTCATTTGTGGATCCTAGCATCAAATTCTCACATGTACCCACAGAGCCAGGAGAAGTACCCAGATTCACTGAAGCTGGAGCTGTAGGTAGTTGTACCCAAACTGGATTTCTCTGTAATTTCAGTAGATTCTCTTGACTATTGATTTATCTCTCTATCCTCCTTAATACTGTTTGTTATTTTTGTTGTTCTCAAGTGCTCTGGATTTCCATAGGAAGCTGACAATTTGCTCTTTAGCTTTTTTTTTTAAAGCAAGCATGTCTTTTGAATTTTAATAAGAATTAACTTCATCTGGAGATCATATTGAGTACAAACGTCAACTTAATGTTAGTGAGTCTTCCAATTCATGCATATAAAACAATTTCCATAAATTAATAGAGTAGTGGAATGTATTTTGCAAAATAATTTTTTGATTTTTTTTTTTTTGTATTTTTAAGACAGGGTCTCCCTTTAAGTCCCAGCTGGCCTGGAGCTCACTCTGTAAACTAGGCTGGCTTTGAATTCACAGAGATCCGCCTGCCTCTGCCTCCTGAGTGCTAGGGTTAAAGGCATGTGCCATCATTCCTGGCTCTTGATTCCTTTATTTAAGTACTATACACACTTGGTTTAACTTATTTCTGTAGAATTAGTCTTTTGGGTGCTATATTAAGGGGAATTGTTTTCATAATTAAAATGTATTTATAATGGTATCATAAAATGAAGCATTATTTGAAGCAATAACTATATTTTTAATTGTTTTAATTCATAATTATGTGTAGGGATATTTGTCTGTGTGTGGGTTTGTGTATGTGAATGCAGTGCCCAGATCAGAAGAGGGTGTCTGATCCACTATAGTTGTGAGCCACCCAATGGGTGTGCTTGGAATTGAGCTCTGGTCCTCTAAAAGAGCGTCAAGTGCTCTTAACTAATGAGCAACCTCTCCAGTCCTTGCTGTACTTTTTTTCTCATGGTCTCACTAAGTAGCCCTGGCCTGCCTGAAACTTACTACATAGACGAGGCTAGCCTTGAGCTCACAGAGATCTGCCTCCCTCTGCTGCACAAGTCCATACACCATCAAGCCTGGCTTTCTATTCATAAAAAAAAAAAAACAAAACAAAAAAAAAAAACAAACAAACAAAAAAAAAACAATGACTTAAGCTACCATTGATAGTTTTGAAGAAATGTTATTCATAAATGTTCATATTTTCACTAAAAATACAATAGACTACAAGCCTAATATTTCTTATGATTTGAATATTGCTTTTCTCTCCATAATTCTTTTTTTTTTTTCTTTTGTTCTTTTTGAGAGAGGGGCTCCCTGTAGCCACACCACAGCTGGCATGGAACTTGCTATGTAGACCAGGGAGGCCTCCATCTCACAGAGTTCTGCCAGTCTCTGCCTCCTGAGTTCTGGGGCCAAGGCGTATGCCACTACATCAAGCTCCATAATTCTAATTGAAATCTGAATCTGATTTCACTGTGGCAGTCTTTGGAGATGTGGCCTTTAAGAGGAAATTAGGCCGTTAGGAGTTAATGCTTTTTACAGTGGGCAAGTTCACTCTTAATTAATTACCATAGAAGCAGATTATTGTACAACAAGCCCACTGTTCATGTTTTGTCTCTTCTCCATGCAACTGCTTGCCATTCTATTTTCTATCATGAGTTGAAGCAACATTGATGGTGCCATGTTTTTGGACATCAAAGTCTTCAGTGCTGTCAGCCATAATGAACCTCTTTTCTTCATAAATTAGCCAATATCATGTATACAGTTATAGCAATAGAAAATACACCAAGACAGTATTGGAGCCATTGTTATTTGGTTTAAAATTAAAATGATGTCCAAGTCCTTACTAGACATCAAAAAAAATTTTTTCAATTTTTAATCCCCTATGACACGATAAAATTTTTTTTTAATTTTTTCCCACAGGTCTTACAAATGATAGATAGTTAAAGAATGTATCTTTATTTCAAAATGAAATGAATTCATATATGCATATTTTGGAGTGATGCAAATTGGAAAGAAGAAGAAGAAGAACAACAACAAAAGACTGGGTCAAAGAACTGACTGAAACAGTGAACTTCTGCTTGAAACAGTAAACTTCTGCATCAAAAATTTTAAAAGATACTGAGAAAAAGATGAAAAACATGTTTGGCAGAATGCATGAGCTCTGGTGGAGTTGAGGGGGCAAGGAAGGGGAATGGGTCTAGATTTGATTGGGAATTTTGTATGAAATGTACAAAGCTGTAATTGTGCCGGGCGAGGTGGCGCATGCCTTTAATCCTAGCACTTGGGAGGCAGAGGGAGTTGGATCTTTGTGAGTTCAAGGCCAGTCTGATCTAGAGGGTGAGTTCCAGAATAGCTGGGGCTACAGGGAGACCCTGTCTCAAAAAAGACAAAAAACATGGCTTTGGAAAAAAAAATGGAGTGAATTCAGGAATAAACACCATGCATATATTTTCCTCTGACAATGGAGATATGGAACCCAATCGGTCTTTCTAGTGATACTACATATGCACACAATTGTCAAAGGAAAATGAAGTCAGACAGAAAAAAAATCATCATTTAGGACTTACCATGTTGGACAACTGGTTCCCTTAGTGGCTCCCCAGCAATTAAGACAAAATGGCTTCTTTGGGGACCCTAAAGTTAACAAAGAAAGCATCAAACAATTAACATGCTTTTTCTTTTTTTTACCTTGAGACAGTTTGTTTTTAATGAAAAAAAAATTATTAGTACTGCTTTCTTTTAAAAATAACATGATTATGCTGAAAAACTTTGAATAGGTTGGAGAATTTTGAAAGCAAGAGAATGGTAACTCACATTACAACAGTGGCAAGTTTCACACTATTGCTAAAGCATTTTTCTCAGTAAATAATATTCAAAAAGAAAGTACTGTAATAACTAAAATAAAATGCCTAGTTTTGAATGCCAAATTGGAGACAATTTGTATGTAACATACTAGCTAAATGGATGAGGTTCCTAACTGTGAATACAAATTAAAAAAATATTTCCTCTGCAATACTTCATACGGAAATATTTATTCCCTAGAATGTCGAGTAGAACAGCAACTAGAATTCAGTAATAAGTCTAGGCTACCAAAATTTTAATATTTGTAAATTTAAGAAGGATAACTTAAAGGTCTTTGTGTGTATGTGTGATTGTGGGTGTGGAGGCCAGAGTTCAATACCAGGAGTCTTCTTCAATAGCTCCTTTGCTGAATAGCTTCAGTTGTCAACCTGACACACCTTGCTAGAGGGAACCTTAATTGAGGAATTTTCTCCATCGGATTGGCCAAGGGCCATGTCTGTGGAGCATTTTCTTGATTTATGAGTGATGTGGGAGGTCACAGGCTACTGTGGGCAGTGTGAACCCTGTGCAGTTAGTTCTGTGTTGTAGAAGAAAACAGGCTGAGCACAAGCCAAGAGAGCAAGCCAGTAAGCAGCAAACCTCCAAGGTCTGTGCTCCAAGGTTCCTGCCCTGACCTCCCTCTGTGCTGAACTGTGACCTGGGAGATATGGGATAAAATAAACCCTCCTCCACATTGCTTTTGGTCAGTGTTTATCACAGCAACAGAAGAATAATTAATACTGCTCTCCATCTTATCTTTTGAAACAGATCTCTTACTGAACCTAGAGCTCACTCTTCGTCTAGACTGACTAGCCTGTGAGCTCCAGAGATCCACCTGACTCAAAAACCCACCCCCTATCCCCTAAAACACTCATAAGTTATGTGGATGCTGGAGATCTGAATTCAAATGTTTGTGAGGCAGCCATTTTG
The DNA here is from genome assembly GCA_009823505.1 of Rhizomys pruinosus. Lineage (NCBI taxonomy): Eukaryota > Metazoa > Chordata > Mammalia > Rodentia > Spalacidae > Rhizomys > Rhizomys pruinosus. The sequence goes on from VZQC01011351.1 coordinate 247,907, forward strand.
CCCACTGAGCCATCTCATCAGCCCCCAAGTTTAATGGAAACATCTTCATGAGATATTATATGAAAGACCTGGATTATTTCTCACTAGCAAGGTACGTTTTTAAAAGGAAGATTAATTATACAAATCCCCAAATGAGACTTTATTACTTTCCTACCATTCATAGGCCATATTCCTCAGCACATACAATGTAAAATACATTCAAAAGTAAAAGGCTGGGCATGGTGGTGCATGTATGGTAAGAGGCAAACACAAGTGGATCTCTACGAGTTTGAGGCTGCCAGCCTGATCTACAATAGTGAATTCCAGGCCAGCCAGGGCTACATAGGAAGACTGGGTCTCAAATAAAACAAAACAACAAAAATATAAATACACAGGCATGTGGATATAATGGTTAGAGAATTGTTTTTATAACTCATGTATTTCTGGTTTGAAAATCACAGACTCATTCCATTACATGAAATTAAATATTTTGAATAGCTAACAAGCTGTGTGTTCTAGCACCTTAGGGAAGTTAGACCAACATGGTTGTTATTTGTGAATGACAGTTGGGGTGATACTAGGTCCAAGTGTGTCCTCCGGCTCCATGCCATATCCAGTTCCTGCTGACTGCTAACCTTTCTGACACAAAGGATCCATGATCCATCCACACCCTTGGCTGCAGAACGCCAGATTCCTCCATCAATCTCTCTTTTGTGGCCTCAATTCGGCGACTGGATGTTCTTAGCTTTGTAGACTAACTGGACTGTTGGCGTCTCTAATCTCACAGCTTTGCTTTTAGGTCTTCATTCCCTATTTCCTCCTAGCTGCCAATCCTCCCTCTTTGGGAATGCAGCTTTGTTACATAATATAGAGAGGCATCTTAAGGTAGCCAAGCAGGAAAACCACATAATGCAGACTTGAGGCACCTCCAAACAATAGCTCCCTCGGGGCCTAGCCTTAAGTCTGCTAGCCACATGAGTGACCCCACCGAACCAGCCCCACCACAATGGGCAGAAAGAGCGAATTATTATTTTTATTTTTTTATTTTATTTTATTTTATTTTTGGTCTTTTCGAGACACTATCTCCCTGTAGCCCCAGCTGTCCTGGAACTCACTACGGAGACCAGGCTGGCCTTGAACTCACAAAGATCTGCCTGCCTCTGCCTCTGCCTCTGGAGCATTAGGATTAAAGGCATGCGCCACCACGCCCGGCTGAATTATTGGTATTTTAAACCACTAAATTCCAAGATGGTTTGTTACTAATAGATAATTGCACATTACGTTTTTTTTCTTGAGTTTTATCTCAGATTTATCTAATTTTGAGTAAAACACTAACAAATGGCCAAAATATTATACAATTTTAAAAACTTCGGTACACTCCTTTAATCCCAGCACCCAGGAGCCAGAGGCAGGTGGATCTCTGTGAGTTCAAGGCCAGCCTGGTCTACACAGTGAGTTCCAGACCAACTAGGGTGACAGGGAGACCCTGTCTCAAGAAAATAAAATAAACTAAAAAGGTGTGATCATTGTCCAATGTCAAAACTATTATATATACCTATTAAAATCAAGACCGTGGAGATCTCCTGAGCCCAGCAGCAGGAAGAGGGGAAGACAGGTAGGAACTGGGTGCCTTGGCGAGCTGATTGCTGATCGTTTGGTCCTGCTGTCTTTGGTTTGATTGGCCTTTGTGGCTGTGAGGTTGGAGTTATCCCCCCAGCTGGGATTAAAGGTGTGGTCTTTGGCTTGATTAGATCTAGTGGCTGTGGGGGCGGAGTTATCCTCCCAGCCGGTATTAAAGGCACGCTTGTGTGACTCTTGAGATTTGAGATCTCTTGAGCCCAGCGGCAGGAAGAGGGGAAAACAGGTAGGCAACTGGATGCCTCCTAGGCGAGCTGATTGTGGTGGATCTTTTGGTCCTGCTGTCTTTGGTTTGATTGGCCCTTCTGTGGACTGTGGAGGTTGGAGTTATCCCCCAGCCTGGCGATTAAAGGTGTGGTTTTGGCTTGATTAAGATCTAGTGGTCTGTGGGGGGCGAGTTACCTCCAGACGGTATTAAAGGCACGCTTGTGTGGACTCTTGAGATTTGAAATCTCCTGGAGCCCAGCGGCAGGAAAGAGGGGGAGACAGAAGGAACTGGGTGTCCTTGGCGAGCTGATTGTTGATCCCTTTGTCCCCTGCTGTCTTTGGATTAAATTGGCCTTTGTGCTGTGAGGTTGGAGGTTATCCAGCTGGGATTAAAGGTGTGGTCTTTGGCTTGATTAGACTAGTGCTGTGGGGGCGGAGTTATCGCCCCAGCCGGATATAAAGGCACGCTTGGGTGCGACTCTTGAGATTTGAGATCTTCCTGAGACCCAGCGGCAGGAGAGGGGGGAAAGGTAGGAACTGGGTGTCTGGCGGCTGATTGTTTGATCCTTTCGGTCCTGCCTGTCTTTGTTTGATTGCCTTTTGTGGGCTGTGAGGTGTGGAGTTATCCTCCAGCTGGGATTAAAGGTGTGGTCTTTTGGCTTGATATGAATCTAGTGGCTGTGGGGCCGCGGAGTTATCCTCCAGCCGGTATTAAAGGCACCGCTTGTGTGGACTCTTGAGATTTGAGATCTCTGAGCCCAGCGCAGGAAAGAGGGGGAGAACAGGTAAGGAACGGGTGTCTTGGCGAGCTGATTTTGATCTTATGGTCCTGCCTGATCTTTGGTTTGATTGGCCTTTGGTGCTGTGAGGTTGGAGTTACCCTCCCAGTGGGATTAAAGGTGTGGTCTTTGGCTTGATTAGATCTAGTGGCTGTGGGGGCGGAGTTTATCCTCCCAGCCGGTATTAAAGCAACGCTCTGTGTGACTCTTTGAGATTTGAGGATCTCCTGAGCCCAGCGGCAGGAAGAGGGGCAAACGTGACTGCTGGCGAGCTGTTTCCTGGTTTCTGCTGTCTTGTTGAGGCCCAGCTGAGTTGGGTAACCCCCAGCTTGACAAGTGTCTGCTTAAACAGTCTTGCGGATACCCAGCGGTATTGAGCTATGTACGAGATGAGACTGGAGGGACGGGTGGCGAGCCCCCCGCCTGAATGAGAAGGACTAAGGCAACAGCCGCCTTCAAACACAGTGAAGAGGCATTAGGGACTCATCATTGGAATACATGGCAAGAGAAGCCGCATTATGCAGGATCAGAAGTTAAGAGACCTACACTGGAAAGGTGCAGGATAATCCCACGTAAGCTTTACCAACTATGGATGACTCCTGCAGTGGGATCCCCTCCGGGGATGCCCCAGGACAACACAGACATAAGAAACACAGATGGGAAACATACCCTTATAAAGAACTAAAGATCATACAAGAACAATTAAGGAACTAAAGAAAAGAGAGAATAGGACCGGAGAGAGAGAAATGACAAGCTCCGGAAGGAAGTAGAAAACACTGAAAAGATCCCAATGCATGAAAAAAGAAAAAAGAAACCAACCAGAAACAAAAGAGCTACAAAAGAGATCGAGAAGCTCCAAAAAGAAATAGAAACACTAAAGAATATCAGAAAGAAGGAAATAGAAAAAGGAAATCAACCACTCATCCATTCAAGAGGAAAAGGAATGAAAAAAGCCTCCAGAAGCAGAAGGAGGAAGCAGAACAAGAGAATATCGACCTGGAAGATGAACACAGAAACGAACTAAAAACCTCAAGGAAAAGATTATGAAAAAAAATTTAAAAAATAACAAAAATGGAACAACTGCCAACTGTGGGACACTAGAAAAGATCAAGACCTCCCGCATCATAGGAAATAGAGGAACGGAGGAGAATCCCAAGAGAATAGGTAATTGGTAGATCTTCAACAGGAATAATGAGATGGAAAACTTCACCAAACTAAAAAGGACAAACCAAATACCAATACAAAGAAGCACAAGGAACTCCAAACAGACAAGATCAGAAAAGAATTATCCCATGCCAATCATAGTTAAAATGCTGGACACAACAAACAAAGACAAAAATTCTTAAAAGGCAACAAAGAGAAATAACAACAAGGTGACCTATATAGGGGAAACCTATCAGAATACAAACGGCCTTCTCACAGCAAACGATGGAAGCCAAGAAGAACCTGGAGCAAAAGATTCCCAGTGTTGAGGGACATGGATGCCAGCCCAGGTTACTAATGACCCAGCAAAAATGTCAATACTAGTGGAAGGAGAGAGAAAATTCTTCCATGACATAAACAACATTGAAAGAACAGCCGAAAAACAAAAAAAACCTTCAGAGAATACTTGGAAGCAATCCAAAAGAACAAAGAAAGGAGCAACCAAACCCAGGGCAACTAGAGGAGATAATCAATAAAAGCATAACTTCGAAGAAGTAGAAACAACCTAAACCTCAAAACGCAAGATGGATAATAAGGCAAAAGGAAGCAAACACAAAACCTATCAAGTCATAACCTTAAATATTAATGGACTAAATTCCCATCAAAAGACATAGACTGGGAAGAACTGGATAGGAAACAGAATCCAATCGATATGCTGTCTGCAAGAACACATCTTACCTTCAAGGACAGGCACCACCCTTAAAGTGAAGGGATGGAAAAAAAAATATTCCAAGCAAATGGTACCAAAAAAGAAAGGCAGGTGTTGCTAATTTAATATCGGAATAAAATAGACTTCAAAGTAAGAAAATCAGAAGAGACAAAGAAAAGCCATTAACTTTTTATCAAAGTGAACATATCCACCAAGAAGATTTCAGCAATTATGAATATATATGCCCCAAACTCTGGTGCACCGAAAATAGATTATAAAGACATTCTCCAGAACCACAATCACACAAGAACTGCCCAGCACACTATAGTGGGGATTCTCAATACCCCACTGAGTCCTTGTGGATAGGTCACAGGAACCAAAAATAACAGAGATCAATCTGGAACTGGAAACAGATATGAGATAACCAAATGGACCTCATAGACTCTTACCGAACATTCCATTCCCTAATACCAAGAGAATACACTTTCTACTCAGCACGCCCACGGGAACATTCTCCCAAAATTGACCACATCACTGGACACTAGAAGAACTCTACAAATACAAAAGATTGAAATACATTTCATCAATATCTGATCAGCACCACAGTGCAATGAAGCTCAACCATCAACACCAGGACAAGCCCTCTGCCTACAAGAACCACATGGAGACTAAACAACAACACTTCTTGAATAGATTGAATGGGTTCAAGAAAGAGATAAAGAAAGAAATAAAACATTCCTGGAACTGAATGACAATGACAATACAACACCAAAAAAAAAAAAACTTATGGGATACTTTAAACGCAGTCCTAAAAGAGGGGAAAATTTATAGCCCTGGGTGCCTACATTAGAAAAACAGAAAGAGCACAAGGAAATGATCACACTACAGCTAAAGCACTTGAGAGGCAACAACAGATGAAACCCTAACGCAACAGACAGGAAGAAAATAACAAAATCAGAGCAGAAAATCAATGAAAATAGAAACAAAGAAACATACAAAAAAAAAAAAAAAAAAAAAAAAAAAGTTGGTTCTTTGAAAGAATAAACAAGATAGACAGACCTCTAACCAGTTAACAAAAAGAAAAGAAGGAACAACTCCAATCAATACAATCCATTATGAAAAAGAAAATATCACAACGGAAAATATCAAGAAAATTATATGGGATATTACAAGAACCTATATTCTACCAGTTTGAAATCTAGAAGAAATGGATGAATATCTGAAATCCTTGGGAATCACAAAGCTTGGCCAAGAGGAGACCAGCCAGCTTAAACAGACCCCAAACAATATTGAAGAAATAGAGGATGTAGTAAGAAGCCATCCCCAAACTAAAAAAAGCCAGGCCCAGACGGTTTCAACAGCAAGAATTCTATAAAAACATTTCAAAAAAGACCTCAACCATTATTTCTGAAACTTTTTAGAAGTATAAAATCAGAGGGAACTCTCCCAATTCCCTATGAAGCCAACATCACTCTATTACCAAAACCAAGGCCAAAAGACAGAACTAAAAAGGAGAATTATAGACCCATCCTCCCTAATGAAGACAGATGACAAAATTCTAAACAGAATACTGCGCAAGTCGCATACAGACCCCATCAAGAAGATCAAATCCATCATGACCAAGTTGGATTATACCAAGAGATGCAGGGATGGTTCAACATACGAAAATCAATAAACATATCAATCAAACACATAAACGGAATAAAGACAAAAAAACCCACATCCATCATCGCAATTGATGCTGAAAAAGCCTTTGACAAAATCCAGCATCCCTTCATGCTTAAAGTCTAGAAAGGAATTGGATTTGGAGGGATCATTCCTCAACTGTATCAAAAGCCATATACAGGAAACCGCACAGCCAAATATATACTAAATGGGGAAAATGACGGAAACATTCCCTTTAAAGGTAAGGAACTCAGCAAAGCTGCCCCCTAATCACCATTCCTCTTCATATAGTGCTTGAAAACACTTGCTAAGAGCAAATAAGGCAAGAAAAGGATATTAAAGGAGTACTAATTGGAAAAGGGAAAATCAAGCTATCCCTAATTGCTGATATATATGATTGTTTATTTAAGAGATGCAAAAAACTCGCCCGAAAACTCCTAGAAACAATAACAGCTTCAGCAAATGGCAGGATACCAAAATTAACCTAGAAAATCAATACCCTTTCTTTACACCTAAAGAACAAAGCCAACTGGAAGAAAGAATTCAAAGAGACCTTCCCCACTCACAATAGCTCAAAAATAATAAGATACCTAGAAACAAACGCTACCAAAGACACCAAAGACCTCTACACAACAAAAATTTTTAAACCTTAAAGAAAAGAAAATTGAAGAAGACCCAAGAAGATGGAAAAACCTCTCCATGCTATGGAATTGGGAAAATTAACATTGTAAATGTCCATTTAACCAAAACTCTTGGTATAGATTTAATGCAATTCCCAATCAAAAAATCCCCAAGAGTTCTTACACAGGCTTGGAAAACAAAGTTCTTAAATTTCAGTTTGGAGAAAACAAAAGACCCGATTAGCCAAATCAATCCTGAGTGAGAAGAGCTACACAGGAGGGAATCTCTATACCAGATTTTAAAACTAATACTACAGGGCTATAGTCAATAAAACAGCCTGGTACTGCTGGAGGAGCACTATATATATCTACGGCGATCCTCATTAACAAATACAGAGAGAGTCGAGATCCAAATTTTAGCACATACAATTTCAGCTTTCAAATATTTGACAAGGGGGCCAGAAACCAACAATGGAGAAAAGACAGCATCTCAGCAAGTGGGTGGTTGGCAAAACTGGATCACCACTTGTAGAAGAATGAAATTAAATCCCTACCTCTCACCCTGTACAAAAGTCAACTCCAAGATGGATTAAAGACCTCAAAGTGAAACCCCAAAACTCTGAAGGTGATAGAAGAAAAAGTTGGCAGCAGAATACAAGACATAGGCGTAAGGAAAAGACTCCTAAATCAGACAGCAGCTGCAGCAGATTAAGGTCGATGAAAATTGACAAATGGGATCTCACAAACTCAAAAGCTTCTGTACCATCAAAAGAAACAATCACAGGAAGTGAAGAGAAATCCCACAGAGTGGGAGGAAAAAAATTTTTTTGAGAATTTCATATATGATTATTTTCTTTGAATTATAAAAATTAATAAATAAACTACTCAAAAAACAAGAAAAAAGGAAAACAAACGACCCGCTCATAGATGGAGGCAAGAACTGAACAGAGACTTCGAGAATCACAGCGAGGAATTAGAGATCTCTGAGAAACACCTCAAGAAGCATCCAACATCACTAATCATTAGGAAAAGCAAATCAAAACCACTTTTAAGAATATCATCTTAACTCCAGTAAGACTGGCTAGGATCAAGAAAACAAATGATACCAAGTGCCTGGAGAGGTTGTGGGGAAAGGGGAAACACTCATCCACTGCTGGGTGGGAATGTAACTCGTACAGCCACATGGAAAGCAGTGTGGGAACCCTTGGAAGACTTGAATTGAACTTGCCACCAGACCCAACCATACCACTTTCCTGGGCCATGACCTCAACGACTTTACGCAGACCACAGAGATACATGCCGGCCATGTTTATTGCAGCTATACTAAGAGGCGGACCGGAGGATCAACAGACTTCATGAGCTGAAACCACTAAATGCCCCTCAACTGACGATGGATTAGAGAAAAATGGGGTACATCTACACAATGGGAGTTCTATGCAGCAGTAAAGAAAAGACGACATCACGAGCCTTTGCAGGAAAATGGCTGGAGCTAAGGACATCATGCTAAGTGAAACAAGCCAGAACGTATGGTATCACTCATCTGTGGTAATTGGCTAGTGCCAATTACCCAGTTTGTAAGTATTTCTGTGTACGGGCCCACTGAGCTTCTGTAGCAAAGCAGTTGGCAAAGTAATGCAATTTTGGAAACAAAACAACAACAGAAAATACTGCAATAAAAGAAACTGCTGAAAACAGTGAACTTCTGCTCAAGAACAGTCAAGCCCCCATGGAAAAATATTGAGAAAAGACTAAGAGATGGAAAGCCATGTTTGCAGAATGCACGAGCTCTGACGGGGTGGGGAATGAGCAGGAAACACGGGTCTAGATTTGTTAAAATAAATAAATACATAAAAAAATTTTTAAAAAACTTCATAGAACTGTGGAAACGGGCAGCTGGCCCTAATCTTGGCAGAACTATTGGCAGCTGATTACTGCTGGGCGAAGAAGAGCTGGTCTTTTAAATGGAGGGATTCTATATAATTAGACTTCTATATAGATTAGACTTCAGTGGATGAACTAGCACCTAGGAACATCTGGGAACACGAACTTGACTCAAAAGGCCTTTAAATAATGACATAATGAGGGGACTTGGAGAGATGGCCTAGCGTTAAGAGCACCAACTGCTCTGCCAGAGGACCGGGTTTCGATCCTATGCACCCACATGGCCGGCTGAGAACCGTATGTAACTCCCATCCAGGAGAACGTCAGTTCCAGGGGAATCCAATGCCGTCTTCTGACCTCTGCAGCACATTGCACGACATGGGTGCAGAGAAACCTACATGCAGAACAGTAACTCATACACATAAATAATAAATAAATAACATAAATAAATAAATAAATAAATTAATTAATTAATTAATTAAAAATGTTTAAAAAACTGATATAATGCATGAAATACAATAGGGGAAAAAGCTAAGAGAGTGTGCCAATGGGGAAGGGGGTGTAAAGATGACTAAGATGTTTCATATGAAATATACAAAAATTCAGTAAAAACCAAAAAAACCTTCAAATTTTTCTTAAACTTCACGCATCTTCTAATACTGTAGCATTTCTCTGAACACATAATAGTATCTTTTTTCCAAAGGCATTTTTTTCATGAAGCTTTGTGCATTTCACACAAAATTTCAATCAAATCTAGACCCATCCCTCCTCTCCTGCTCCCCATGCCCCACCAGAGCTCATGCATTCTGCCAAACTTGTTTCATCTTTTCTCCAGTCTTCTCTGAAATTCTTCAATGCAGTTTACTATTATGCAGAAATTCACCGTTTCAGTCAGTTTTTTGACCCAGTCTTCTTGTTGTTGTTGTTTATTCCTTTCCAATATCCATCACTCCAATATGCATTATCATACCATAACATATATAAGATTTTAGCATCCTTCAGTTCTGTTATTTTTTTTCTTTATTAGGCTGAAAAAGATGTCATGTTTGAAGGCTCTTCTTGGCAAGCCCAACCAACCATCAGTTCTGCCCTTGTGTTCCACACTGGGGATTTCCCTTCCATGGTCACCAAATGAAGTCCAGTAAGCACCCATCCTGTCTTGATCTTCCTGTACCAGTCTCCATGATACAGCCTGGGTAGTCCCAACAATGGCAGTCTATACTCTGAAAGAAGCTGAAACCCCAGTAGTAGCTCAGTCCAATAGTTGGATGTCTCAGCAGTCCCCATCTGGCACTGAAGTTTGGAGGATTTTGAAGACACATGAGTCTTCAGTCATAATGAAGGATTGAAAAGCTGTGCCTCATTGTCTCATGTCTTTGAAGGATGGCAAAAACATGGTCAGCCACAGGTAGTGCACTTGCCAGTAGACAGGCAAAACAACTGGGCTCTTTTTTTTTTTTTTTTTTTTTTTACTTTTTGTCTTTTTACTAAGATCTCAAGTTTTATACCTGAATTTATACCTGAAGTATAATTTCTCAGGCTACTATTTATTTCAGGTTATATTTTCCTTTGTGGATGTTTAAAGCCACACAGTTAGCCCAGATTAACCAAGGTTTTGTTTTCTCAAGGTCGTTGAGGATGTGGTCCTCAAGGGTCACTCAGGTTTTTTTTTTTTTTTTTTTGGCTCCTTTTGGCTTTTCATTTCACCAGTACATAATAGTATCTTAATCTTTGTCACACCTTTATATGCTTGTACAAATTTCCTTACTCAGAAACCATTACAGTGTATCTGGTCTCAGGAGATTTATTGGTGCATTAGACAAAGCCAATAATTAACCATTTGTTCTTCTGTACATTTAATAAAAACTGCCATATTTCAGAGGACGGAAAAGCAATTATCCTTTTGGCTTCATTTTTAAAATTTATTTATTTATTTATTTATTTATTTATTTATTTATTCACTTTTTTTGGCCCTTTTTGAGACAGAGTCTCCCTGTAGCCCCAGTTGTCCCTGGAACTGATAATATATAATATATATATATATATATATATTATATTATATATAATATATATATATGCCAGGCTGGTCTTGAATTCTTTGAAATCTGCCTGCCCCTGGCTCCCAAGTGCTGGGATTAAAGGTGTGAACTACCACTCCTGGTGGCTGCAATTATTTTTTAAAACGTGGACTAAGATGGGCTGGAGAGATGGCCTAGTGGTTAAGAGCACTGACTGCTCTTGCAGAGGACCCAGGTTCGATCCCCTATACCCGTATGGTGGCTAAGAACCATCTGTAACTCCGATTCCAGGAGAACTCTAGTTCCAGGGGAATCCGAGACCGTCTTCTGACCTCTGCGGCATTGCACGACATGGGTGCACAAACCTACATGCAGACAGTACATTCATACACATACAAAAATAAATTAAAAATAATTTTTAAAAAGTGGACTAAGAAACCACGATAAAATGATGTCCTCGAAAGTATTCATTTACTTCCCTCAGTCTCAGGGCTGAGGACATTTCATGTGTAAGTTTATTTGATGCATTAATTAGTTCTTCACACTTAGAAATATTCTGTTTCACCATTCCCAGGTCTGTAATTTTTTTATTCAGGATTTACTTACCAATTCATAATCCAGTGCACTATCAAAATACATATAAATGTGAACCTAGCTGGAAATCACACAGTAACTTTAAAACCATCAACAACAACTGAAATCAATATTTTGCTGTGAGCACAGATCTTCATTCACTCCCTCTTCTGCTTGTTTTACACAAATCTAACAATTAGGCTCTGTAGTTATCAAGTCTGTAAAACATCCAATGCTCCAAGAAAACGAAGAACTGTCTTGCCACATGTCTTAACCAAAATTCCATTTCGTTTTTGGAACATTCAGCATGCTTTGGGGAGAGCTATTGTCTGACAAAGCAGGGTAATGCTTTCATCTGAAATAGTTTCTTCTTTTTCTTTTTTCAGTGTGACGTTTAGATGGCTAAAACCTCCAACAACCATTGAAATATTCAGTTATTCCAAAAGATTTATCTGAAAGGTGTTTTGGAGTGCACACCTTATGGCCAAAGAAGAGATATTAGCAACAGGATTCCACTTAGCACTGTTTTAAATACTTGCGTTGAGGGATCAGGAAGCAGAGGAAAAGGGTTAAAGGAGAAGAAGAGAAACCCTGGCCTCTGTGATGCATGTGTTGACTATCTAGAATGTTAGTTTCCTAATCAGAAGATAGGTCTTTGGGGAGTAATAAACATGCTCTATAGTTTATGCATTGTGGACTGGGAAACTAGTTTTTTTAAAAAAGCCTTGCATTCTTATGTTACTCAAGTAAAATGATGACTTTCCAATTATTATTTGAACAGCAAGATAAAAGTACTTGTGGATTTATGTGTGAAATGAGAAATTATGATCCTCTTTGGAGCTGAAGAGTCAGGGTTTTCATCATTGCAAAAATGTGGAGGATGTGTCAAACTTCCCCTTTAATCCAAGCCAGATCTGTTTTGTGTCTCTTTCATTTTACTTTTCTTTTTTCTCTGTCTTATTTGAGAGAGGGTCTCCCTGGCCTGGAACTCACTATGTAGACCAGGCTGGTCTCACATAGATCTTCCTGCTTCTGCCTCCTGAGTGCTAGGACTAAGGTGTGTGCCACCACGCCTGGCTCTCATTTTACTTTTCTTTTATGAAAAATGCATTGATATATTTATACATTGTGTGTCTATGGAGGGGTCAGGTGAGTACACACATGCCTTGTTCATGTGTGGAGGTCTGAGTACAACCTGTAGGAGTTGGTTTTCTTCTTCTATCATGTGGGTTCCAGGGATCAAATTAAGTCTCCAGGCTTGGCGGCAAGCACCTTTACCTGCTGACCCATATCAGTGTTCCCTCATTTTTCTTTTATTAACTAGTTTTTGTTAAAAACTGAATAATTTCAGCTGAGGTACCGCATGCCTTTAATCCTAGTACTTGGGAGGCAGAGGCAGGTGGATCTCTGTGAGTTTGAGGCCAGCCTGGTCTACAGAGCGAGCTCCAGGATAGCTGGGACAAAGGGAAGACCCTGTCTCAAAAAAAATACCAAAAAAAAAAAAAACTGAATAATTTCTCTGGCTATGAAGTAGAATGTTGATATAGTTCCAAATCCCAGTTGAAAATTCTTAGCTATGGCATCAAATGATGAAAATCATGCAAAAGTAAAGAGGATGAAAGACCAGTCAATGATCAGTCTTTTTGTACCTCCATCAATGCCTTTATGAACTCTGATATTAAAAAAAGCCTCTGCATACAAAAGTACCAGAGGCCCATTTATTGTTTCATGTACATTACTCCAATTCATGATCTGTGAGGGTCCAACTCATCTCTTTTGCTTTGATATGCCTTCTCACAGTTCTTGGATCATAGATAAGCTCATTGCATCTCACTTAAAAACTCACATCCAAAAATTGCCCTTGGGGCCAGCAACATGTTCATCAGGTAAAGCCACTTGCTTCCAAGCCTGATAACCAGAGTTTCACGACTGGGACCCACATGGTGGAAGGAGAGAACCAACACACAAAGACACGCAATCAATGAATAAAATAAAAATAAAGAATTTGGATATGCCTGGAGCATGGAAACCAACAATACATAATCAAAAGTCCAGAGGAAAGTCTCATGAATCATTTAATGTGCTGATGACTTCCAAATCATGACTTTCTAACTTGGTTTGTTTCATGGAGTAGAAGCTTGAGATAACAGCGGGACTTTGAGAATGAAGCTAAAGCATGATTTTGCTCTTACAGTATTTATTACAGTGATGTATTATCTGAAAAAAATACTAGAAAGAAACTGAACGGTGTGATTTAATGTGCGTCTGTTCTTACTAGACTTCATCATTTATACTTTTGGGGCCAAGGGAAAGATAAAACAATGAACTGTTATAATTTTTTTAAATTAGTGGTTTCTTTCATCGTGAACTTTGCCCATAAAAAACCCAAGTAGCTGCATCTAGTGTCCATGAGATGTTTTATTTCTATTTCAATGGTTATTTTAGTCAGATGCTAATCTTTATTCTTTTCATGAGATCCCCATGAATGGTGCCAGTTCACAAACATGATTGTTTTTTTTTAATTTTTTATTTATTATTTTTTTTATGTGTATGAGTGTACAGTCTGCATGTAGATTGGTGCACCCCTGTCATGCAATGCCTCGGAGGTCAGAAGAGGGTATCAGATTCCCCTGGAACTGGAGTTAAAGATGGTTCTTAGCTGCCATGCGGGTGCTGGGAATCGAACCCGGGTCCTCTGCAAGAGCAGTCAGTGCTCTTAACCGCTGAGCCATCTCTCCAGCCCCAAACATGATTGTTTTTAAACCATGGTTTTGATGACAGCCAATAAAGAAGTGATTATGTACCTCTGTGTACTTACTACTTGTCAATTTACCACTCCAATAGGACACTGGCATAAACATGGGTCTAAAGGTTTGATGCAGTCTTCCTTAGAACACTCATGGATTTCTAATCATGGGACCAATAGAGCAACCATCACTCAGAAGAATGTCTAGAGCACCAATGATGAGCCAAACTAACACAGGGAGCCTTGAAACGGAGACAGCTTCAGAGTGACTGATACTTAACTTGTTCAAGACTGATGGTCCACAGTAGCTTGAGGTTGGGAACTAGTCTTGGAGAGTTTGGAAATATTTGAGTTCCTTTTTAAAGTCATTGTGGTTTGAGTTTTGTCCAAGGGTCAAAAGGTCTGGGCCAAAGACTTTTAAATCTGCCATAAACAATAGCCCTTGCTATTGTTATGTACTACAGCAGACTTAACAATGGAAAAGGCTCTGGAGAGGGCTCAATGGTAAAAGTGCTTGCTCCACAAGCATACAAACTAGAGTCTGGATCCCCAGAATCCAAGTAAAACACAGAGTGGGCATGGTAGCAAACCTATAATTCCAGTGTCAGAAAAAGGAGACAAAGGATCCCCAGAGCAAGCTGGCTAGTAAGATTATCCATGTGGGTGGCCAAGCTCTGGATTTGATTGAGAGATCCCTTCTCAGTGAATAAGGTAGAAGACTGATCAAGGATGATTCTCAACATCAGCCTCCAGCCTCCACATGGAGTGTATGCACACACACACATGCCCACAGACATGTGAACATACATGCATGGACAACACACACATATGAAAATGGAAAAACAATAAAAATAAAAGTAATAGAGAAATAAAGAAATAGAAATAAGCTATCCATTGATGGAGGAAGTCTGATGTTTCCACAGGCTGCCCTGTGCTACCTTGAGATAGGTCAAATAAATGGTAAGATGGTACAAAAAAACTGAGCCATAACTTTGTGTGTCATCCTTACCTTGTTCTCCTCTTCTGTCCTAGAGGTTGGTCACTCTAGATAAAACTGTCCACATGGCTGGTCAGCAAAGGACTGAGGTGTGCTGAAAGTGTGGGAGGAACAGAGCTAGAAGAAGGTAGAGATAAATCGGTTCCTCATTCTACACCACAATTCAGTGTATCCTTCTCAGGGCCTTTTTCTAGATGCTAAAACTGTTATCTGTCCTTGAGCCTATGATTCGAAACCTCATGAGATAATACACATATGGTATGAAATTAGGTGCTTCCGCCAGTAAAGTTTCCCTCGACCACTAGTGGGTATGTAAAATGTACTGCACCAGGGATTCGGAAACTTTCTTTGTAAAGGGCCACTTAGGCTCTGTGGGTCATGTAGTTTTGGCTATAGCTCACCTCTACCTGTATGGTGTGAAAGGATCCACAGTCAGTACAGAAATAAGTGGATGTGGTTTTGGGCCAATAAAGTCATCTGGATCTGGCCTACTGGTCATCATTTATTAGCCTCTGTGCTAGATCTGGAACTGACCGTAACTCAAATGATTGAGAATATTTTTTTTTTATTTTTTTCACTATAGATATAGCTTGAGAGAATATTTTTAACCATCCTATGCATTTAATTATTTCAATTTTGTAGACAACAAAAATGAGGCTAGGCTTGTGAGGTGGCTCAGTGAGTAGCAATGCCACCTGATCCTGATTACCTGAGTTCAATCCCAGGAACCACAGTGCAGAATTCTTGAAAATTATCTTCTATCCTACACACAGACACACACACAGACACAGACACACAGACACAGACACACACACACACACACACACACACACATAATAAATGTAAAAAATGCTTAAAAAGCCAATGAAGCACAAAGAAATTTAGAAACATACACGGTCCTTTTATTTATTTATTTATTTGATTTTTTTTTTTTTTGGTCTTTTCGAGACAGGGTCTCCCTGTAGCCCCAGCTGTCCTGGAACTGACTCTGTAGACCAGGCTGGCCTTGAACTCACAAAGATCTGCCTGCCTCTGCCTCCCAAGTGCTAGGATTAAAGGCGTGAGCCACCACGCCCGGCTATTTATTTGATATTTTTGAGACAGGGTCTCTCTTTAGTCCTAGCTGGCCTGGAGCTCACTCTGTAGACCAGGCTGGCCTTGAATTTACAGAGATCCACCTGCCTCTGCTTCCCAAGTGCTGGGATTAAAGGTGCGCACCACCACACCCGGCAGCGCATGCCGCTAAAAACAGCTCTTAGCTGCCATGTGGGTGCTGGGGATTGAACCCCAGTCCTCTGTGAGAACAGACAGTGCTCTTAACTGCTGAGCAATCTCTCCAGCCCCAAAACATACACAGTCTTATAGCCAACATATGGCAAATCTAAGATCCAAACCCAACACTCTACTCTATTGCAATGTAAAGGAGACATTCTGCTTTCCTACAGACACATGACCTCTTTAAATGGAAGTTCTTTTTTTTTTATTTTTAAAATGTATTTTAAGGGGCTGGAGAGATGGCCTAGCGGTTAAGAGCGCCGACCGCTCTTGCAGAGGATCCGGGTTCGATCCCCAGCACCCACATGGCGGCCGAGAACCGTCTGAAACTCCAATTCCAGGAGAGCTCCAGTTCCAGGGGAATCCGACACCCTCTTCTGACCTCCGCGGCATTGCACGACACGGGTGCGCAGACCTACACGCAAACAGTACATTCATACACATAAGTAAATAAAATAAAATAATTAAAAAAATGTATTTTAATAAAGTTTATTAATATTTACAAAAAAACGCTACAGCATAAAGAAATGTACAAAGAATGAAAAAGTTGATTGAAAATTAAAATTTCTCTGGAGAATAACAGTCCTTCATGTGTTCTAGGGTCTGGAGAGATGGCTCAGCAGTTAAGAGCACTGGCTGCTCATGCAGAGAATCCTGGCTCAATTCCCAGAACTCACATGGTGACTAACAACCATCCATAACTCTAGTTCCAGGGGATCCGACACCCTCTTCTGACCTCTGTGGGCATTGTACAATATGGGTACACCTACCTACATGCAGACAATACATCCATACACATAAAATAAAAGCAATAAATATAAAATATATAAAAGAAAATCTATTATATGTTGAGATAGGATTCAAAGAACTTACATTATATGTGTGTGTGTGTGTGTGTGTGTGTGTGTGTGTGTGAACTAATTACTATGCCTTTGAAAATTACAAAAATTACCTATTTCTGAAGCCAGACATAGTGGTACACACCATTAATCCTAGCACTCGGGAGAAGGCAGGGGCAAGCAAATCTCTGTGAGATTGAGGCCAGCATGGTGTACATAAAGAGTGTAGGCCAGCCGGGGCTACAGGGAGAGTCTGTCTCAAAAAGACTGAAAAATTATCCTTTCTAAATATTATAGTGTACCCACACATGCATTTGTTTACATATGTAAACATATAATGTATACATTATAGGAGGGAGAATACGTGTATTTTTTTCCTGAGATTGGGTGATCTCACTTAATATTACACAGTCTAGTTTCATCCATTCTCCTGTGAATTTTTATTTTATTTTTCTTTAGAGCTGAATAATATTCCATTTTATATATGTACCAGATCTTCATTATCCAGTCATCTGTTGATGGACAACTACATTGGGTGCATTTTCCTGCTAGAGTGAATAGAGCAACAATAAACATGGGAGTGCAAAGATCTCTACAGAGGTATGGAGTTCTCTGCCCAGGAGTGATGAGAATTCTTTTAAACATCATTTTTCACTGAACCCTTTCTAAGATGTTCAGAGTGCTTGCTTATTATGCACATGAACAATGCTGGACCCGCACATAACAGAACATCCTTTGTGCTAGGTGTGCAGCTTGCCAACAAACTTGTGTTCTTGTCTCTCCCCACTACCCCCCACCCATGGGTTCCTGTATCACTTCCTTCTGGTGTTTCACTTTAGCTTCGAAATTCTTATCTGCAGTGTGTTCTTTGTTACATACTAGGGAGAACTGAGGTTGCCAAACTAAACCAGATCCCGATGCAACTAATCTGATCTAAGTAAGTTCTGGGCTATGAATTGTTTTCATACCTCTTTTCTGCTTCGGGTTGAAATATACAAAATGGACATTTTTGTATGTCAAAAGTGGCAATTTCCTATGGTTTGACCTAAAATCCGAGGGCACATCCCTGAGGTATGCATGTTCTTATGTTCCTGGGAATTTTATTTCTTCTTGTTCATAGAGGCACTGCAGAAGATTCAAGCAGCAGAAAGCGAGCTTCCAGAAAACTGGACTAATATATAAAAATTCTCAAATCCATTGTCTTCTATAATACAAGGTCAGAGGGCCAGAAGAGTGAGTCAAGCTGACTGTCCTCCAATCACCTGCTAAAGAAATAGTTCTAATTCCCACTTTTCGAACTGTAACTTTCCATGACCCTGTGCACAATGGTCTCCCCAATCTTCCTTACTAGAGTGACAAGGAGCAGAATGGTTGGCTTAATGAGCTCATGAGATGATGTGTCAACTGCTCAATGGGATGAAACGGAAATGAGAAAGAAACTGGGATATATGGAAAAATCATACCTATAAGCCCTAAATATTAGAAACTCTACCAAACAAGCAGAGATCCATCAAAAAGAACTATGAAACACACCACATGCTCCCTTAGATTCAAATGAAGGTGATTTTCAAAGGGCTCTCTGTGCATGTTCATGACGATCTCTGACCATGCTTCTAGAGGGCTGGCCTATTTTCACTTATGTTAAGAAAAAATAAATAAGAAATAATGAAAATGCATTGCCTCAGATTCAGATGTGTACAGTGTTAAGCAATGGGGTCTTCTATATGATTGCTAAAGGCAAAGAATGAATACAGATGAAACTTTAAAACATACCAGTGGGATTCACAAGAATTATTTCCCTAGAAACTAGCAGAAGACAGAGGTTAAGTTTCCTACAGAATATGGCAATTAATATAGAGACCCACAACTGTCCACTGTGCAGAAAATTAGCAATTGGGGAGTGCTCAGTCATAAATGCACATCTATATCACATCCTCTCCCAAGAAGGCTCAGAGATCATTACCAAAGATGGGGTGTAATGATTTTAAGAGCAGGAGGCAGTGGATGAATACAAAGAAACCATGTTATCCAGACATAACAGGGCAGTTGCATACACAGCACTTGTGACAGCATGCATAAGACCAGTGCAAGCCCAGGTGAGACAAAACCCAGAATGATGTGGGGAGGTGGGCAAGAAGCCCTGGTTAAAGAGCTATTGGCAACTGATAGGTGCTGAGAGAGGCAGTCAGTTTTCTATAAGTGTGTGATGCCAAGTAGGTTGAACAGGATCCAGGTGATGGACCCACACCAAACAGAGAACATTTGTGAATACAAATTAGATGCCATAGGCCTTTAAAAAACAGGAAAAAAGTACCAAACAAACAAACAAACAGAGAACGGGGGCTAGGAAGGTGGGTTTCAGTCTGATAGGGGATGGGGGAGGGAATGTGAGGGAGTCTGAATATGATCAAACTACATTATATGAAATTCTCAAAGCATGAATAAAAATACTATTTTTACGAAAGAAAATGAAAGGTTTGAGGGCTGGGTAACAGCTATTGGGTGAAACCACTTGGTGCACAAGCATGAAGATCTGAGTTTGGATCCCAGGTATCCATGCAAAAAGCTGTGCATGGCCACTCATGCCAATAACACCAGGGTTTGAGGGGTAGAGACAAACTCTGAGTTTGTTCACAAGGCAGGCTGGCCAAAACAGTGAGCTTCAAGTTCAGAGATAGAATCCATGTCAATGGAATAAGGAGGAGAGCAATAGAGAAGGACGTCCAAGTGTTCTCCTCTGGCCTCATCATGTGTGTACATGGGCACAATCTCACACACATACACACACACCACAGAAAGAAGGAAGGAAGGAAGGAAGGAGGGAGGGAGGGATGGAAGGGAGGAAGGAGGGAAGGAAGGGAGGGAGGAAGGAAGGAAGGAAGGAAGGAAGGAAGGAAGGAAGGAAGGAAGGAAGGAAGGAAGGGAGGGAGGGAAAATGAGAAGTTTGAAATTCTTACTTTATTCTCCACCTGGACAATGTCACCTTCTCCAAGCACTGCTGTGTGATGGGGCTCTATCTTTTGTTGAGCATCATCAGGCCCTACAAAAAAAGAGATGACCCAGTACTACTTAGCAGCACAATATTGCTTTCTTTTTTGTTTTGTTTTGTTTTTTACTGATAGGAATATTTTAACATTATTCTCACACTTTGATTTACCATCACAAGTTATTTATCATTATTTTTTGATTCATAAATTATTAAAAATAAACTCATTTTCATAGCAAAAATGAGTGTGAATCATACCAATAAGCCAGTCCAAAAGAAGCTGCTTACATGCAATGTAATATACAGAAAAGAAGCAGAATGCTGGTTGCAGTGAGGCAGTCTCTGCAGAGCTCTGGTGGACTTCATTAAGTCCCTTTTCTGAGTATTCCTATATTTATTAAATAGAACTTGGAGCAAGGCCGCAGCTCCCCGCGGGGCCGCGCGGCTCAATCTGTGCGGGTCGGCATGCACAATATTGCTTTCAATCTCAGAAATCACACGCTTATGGATCTTCTTGAATCTCTTGGTTGTTTATATTTTCCATTATTTTTTCCGTCTTTTTGAGACAGGGGTTCCCTGCAGCTCCAGCTGTCCTGGAACTCTGTATGTAGATCAGGCTGGCCTTGAACTCAAAAGAGATCCTCCTGCCTCTGCCTCCCGAGTGCTGGGATTAAAGATGTGCGCCACCATGCCCAGCTATATTTGCCATTATTAAAAGTCTAATACTGGGGCTGGAGATATGGTTCAGCAGTTAAGAACACTGGTTGTTCTTGCAGACAGCCCAGGTTCTATTCCCAGCACCTACATGGTTGCTAACAACCATCCATCCATAACTCCAATTTGGGGGGATCAGATGCCTTCTAAAGACCTCTGAGGGCATTGCACTTATACATGCAGGCAATACACTCAAACACATTAACAATAACAAAAAAATCTAAAACTTGTTGGTTTTCAATGTAGAAAATAGCCAGGAAGCTATGCCCATGCCATGTTTTCATATTTTTGTTTAAATTGATTTTTAAAAAATATTTTCAAGTATTTTAATTTTATGTGTATTAGTATATTCCCTGCAAATATGGAAGTGCACCCATGTTGTGTTATGCCGGTGGATATCAGAAGAGGCTGTTGGATCCCCTGGAACTGGACTTATGGACAGTTGTTAGGCACTATGTGAGCATGGGAATTGAACCCAGGTCCTCTGCAAGAGCAGCCAGTGCTCTAACCACTGAGCCATCTATCCAACCCAAGATCAATTGATTTAAAAACATTCTTGGCATTACATGTGCATAGGAATATTCTCTTGGGTAAAATACAAACCTCATAAAATGAAAACAGACTTGGGAAGACTATCAAATTTCATCATTAATTCATTTCAACAAGTATTTATTGAGCATTTACAACTTTCTAGAGAACATTTGGGAACACAAATTAGACGTGAGAGGCCTTTAAAAATATAGGACATTAAAAAAAGAAAAAAATAGCATTGTCATTGGTGTGGGGAATTTCATTGTATTTGTGCCTTTTGTATTGCATGTTTGATATTAAATTAAATGTGCCTTTAAAAAATAAGACATGAAGTGAAGTGTAGCGAGGTGGGGCTGGGTCTGAGAGGGTATGGGGCAAGGGTTCTCAAGGAGAGGGCTAAATATGATCAAAATACATTATATGAAATTCTCAAAGAATCAATAAAATAGTATTTTTAAAAAAGAAAATTAAAGGTTTGAGGGCTGGGGAAACAGCTCATGGGTAAAAGAAAATGCAAAGATCTGCAATGTGGATTCCTTGCCTCTAAATAATTAAAAAAATTTCCTTGGGACCAACTAAATATAAACACATAAATAATCAGAGAATTCAACTGAAAGAACTTAATTGGAAACTAAATAGGTCAGATAACAACTTATGGAATAATGAACAAGTTCTGCTCCTAAATACACTGAAGGGTGTATGTCTCCAGGATAGATCTTTTCATTATACTAAGGCCCACAGATGAAATAATGCTAGTTGACTCTTACGTGTAAAAATAAAGCTCACTGAGAAATCAGGGGTCTTGTGGCTTACATAAGTTAAAAGACAACAGGGAACTGTGAACCTTCTATCTCTACTTTAACATTCTTCTATAAAGAAGGATGAAAATATAGGCTCCTTTGTTTCCAAGGAAATTTTTCAAAGTCATTCTAATCCATAAAATGTGTGTGTGTGTGTGTGTGTATGTGTGTGTGACAGAGAAAGAGAGAGAGAGAGAAAGAGAGAAAGATAAAGAGAGACAGAGAGACAAAGACAAAGAAATAGAGAATTTGAATATGAAATAATCGATCTGTATGTTAAACAAATTATTCTTAGCTGGGCATGGTGGCATACCCTTTTGATCCCTGAACTTGGGAGGCTGAGGCAGGCAGATCCTCTGTTAGATAAAGGCCAGCCTGGTCTCCATAGCAAGTTCCAGGCCAGGGTGGCTACAGGGAGATCATGTTTCAAAAAAAAAAAAAAAAAAAGAAAATAAAAAAGAAATAATTCTCGAAGCAGAACAATAGAAGGGCAAGAGAGAACTTACAATGTGACAGTCAAAAGTGAAAATGAATTACAAAGTAGGAGAAAAAACCAGTTTGGAAGACAGGGAGGGACAGAGGGAGTTGGGAGAGAGCAGGGAAGGAATCTAAAGGATTTGGCAATAATAGCAGAGGAGTCTGGCATGATCCTGCAGGAGAGCAAGCATGTAGGGATCTGAGGGTTTCAGAAGAAGTTCTGCAAGAAGAACCTGGATAATAGAAAAGTCCAGGTGGACTAGAATAGCCACAGGAGGCTATTGATAGGGGTAAAAAGAGAAACTAGACATGTGAATGGATAATAGATCTCAGATCCACTGAACAACTCATGAAGATGCAGGGAGACATGCATGCATGGCATTCGAGAATATTAATAAAGGCAGCCAAGGGCCTGGGAAGATGGCTCAATGAGTAAGAGCACTTGCTACACAAGCAGGAAAGCCTCACTTCTACTTGCCATCACTCGTGTAAAAAGCATAACTCGTGTAAAAGGCATAACTACATATGCTTGTAACCTCAGTACCATAGAGAGCAGAGATGGGAGCATTACTGGCCACTAGCCTAACTCTAGGCCAGGAGAAGACCCTGTTTTGGGGTGATAAAGTAGAGGGTGGTGATAGAGCTGAACATCTGACATCCTCTTCTGGCCTCTGCACATACATGGGCATATACACTGGCAAATTTGTGTGCTCATATATCTCATAAATCCTGCATGCATGTACTTACACACAAAGAGAATAAGATTTGATTCAAAAGTAAAATGAAGCATTGTGGGAGTTCTTATTTACATAAAACAATAAGCAATAGAATTATCAAGGAAACAGAAACCCAATTTATAAGCTCAGGGCATTCAAACACAGCTGCATTTTCTAGAGAAGTCATCCTTTTCACCTCCATTTTGAAAATAACTTACATGGGACACGGGGCTCATGCTGATGGTAGCAAACATGAAATGGAATTTGGACAGAGCAAGAATCTTTAACCTGGAGTCAACGTGGTCCACAGGAACCTGTAGCTAGAACTCAGAGTAGAGGTGGTCTTGGATAGGAGCCAAATTACATATACAGTTTCTAACACCTAATTGAGATACAGCTTTTCCTCAATCTTAAATGTAGCCAACAAAACACAGTAATATTAGCTACACATATAACTCTGTATCCAAGAGAAATATCAGGTATTTTTATATCATTACAGTATTTCCACATCTCAAAATATAGTTCATGCTTGTTATTACTTGCAGCTCAGAGATGATTTACTAATACGTTGCGTCATTTCAAATTTTCGTAGAGAAGTATACATATAACTGTATCATAAACTTGCTCTTTTAGCATTTTAATATTACTGCAATTAAAACACTGTGTCTGGGATCTTAGTAGATGTCACAAAAGATGTAAGAAACCATGTGTCGTGGTACATGCCTTTAATCCCAGCACTCTTACTCAGGAGGCAGAGCGAGCCCCTGATCTTTATGAGATGGAGTCCAGCCTTGTCTATACAGCAAGTACCAGGCCAGCTGAGGCTACAGGGAAACCCCATCTTTAAATAACACCTCCCCCCAACAAACAACAACAGTCAAGGTCTACAGCTGACAAAAATTAAAACCCAATTGGTGTGGATTGATGGCTCAGCAGGTAAGAGCACTGACTGCTCTTGCAGAGAACTCAGGTTCAATTCCCAGCACTCACATGGCAGCCATTAACTGTCCATAACTCCAGTTCCAGGAGAATGTGATGCCCTTTTTTGACCTCCACAAGGCATGGCAGGACATGTGTGCATTTACATACAGAAAGGCAATACACTTATACACAAAAAATAAAAATAAAATATTTATTTTATGAAAACTTAAAAGTTCTTTAACAACTAGTTTTCAAGGACAATAGAGAGTGAACAAAGGAGCATTTTGTCACTCTAGTTTAGTGTATGTCAATTTCTATGGTGTAAATACTTCTACTTTGGCCAATTCCAAGGGACCAATAAGATCTCAGACACAACCAGTTCCTGCAAGCTAGCAAGAGCCATCTCCAGAATAACATACATCAGTTAAAGAGGTATGTTAGGCAAATGTCATGGACATGGATAACATAACTCCACCGACTTTCCCCTGGAACTGGAGTTCTCCTGGAATTGGAGTTTCAGACGGTTCTTGGCCGCCATGTGGGTGCTGGGGATCGAACCCAGGTCCTCTGTATGAGCGGTCAGTGCTCTTAACCACTAGGCCATCTCTCCAGCCCCCTATTTATTTATTTTTAATTAATTAATTATTTTTTATGTGTACGAGTGTACTGTCTGCATGCAGGTTGGTGCACCCGTGTTGTGCAATGCCTCAGAGGTCAGAGAGGGCGTCGGATTCCCCTGGAACTGGAGTTAAAGGCAGTTCTTAGCTGCCATGTGCATGCTGGGAATCGAACCCAGGTCCTCTGCAAGAGCAGTCGGTGCTCTTAACCACTGAGCCATCTCTCCAGACTCTTGTGAGGACATTTTAATTTAAGTTCAGCTTGTTCAAAGGGCTTTAATCCTAACTTTGTATGGGATGTACCTCCTGCCCATGCTCCCTGCTGATGCCTAAGTGAAATCATGGTGCTGATAAGGAAGGGACCAATTGAAATGGACCACCTCAAGGTATACCTTGCTTACTGACACTAGAGTCAAGTTCCAGGCTAGTATTTTCCAGTCTACCTTTAACTTCTAGATTATTACATGAAGTCTTCAAGACAGAGTACACAGAAAGATGGATTCCATCTTCATTTTCAGGTTTTCTATGATATTTTGCCCATCTGGTTATCTCTTAAACTTAAAATAAGTCCCACAGAAAACCTATCTTATTGTTTCTGACTACTTGCAATTATAAAAAGAGCCAAATCAGATAACAAATAGTTTCCATTGGGAATCTTTGCCAAAAACGTTAAATCTAATAGTTCAGTTAAGGAAATTTAACAAAAAATGTAGCTGCAATTTTTTGCCTAAACAATCACAAAGGGCAAAATATCTTAAAATCTGACTTTTAAATCTACTTGTCCAACTCCAGTATGTGATTAACTGCTATATATTTCAGTTTCTACTAGAGCTCTCTCTTTTCTTTGTCTTCTCTTTATAAAAACTATTGTTTTACTTTCCATTCCACACATTCTGATACATTCTAGCATAGATTTTGACATCGTAAATTTTATATGTATGATCATGCTCTTTTATCTGATACAACAGAGACTTTTCAATGAAAAAGACAAAGTGCCTTGAGCATCCTATTTTACAGCATATATGTACATTCATGTCAGAGTTTTGGTAGAGTTGAAGAGTTTGCTAGACTGAAGCACTGACTTTCACTTTATTTACTTATTTATTTATTTAATGTGCACATGTATATACTGGTGTGCATTTGTGCTCGCCCACGTGTGTGTGTGTGTGTGTGTGTGTGTGTGTGTGTGTGTGTGTTGTGTGTTGACCAGAGGTACGGTGGCCAGAGGTTGACAACAGATGTCTTCCTTAATCACTCTCTAACTTATTTTTTGAGACAGGGTCTCTCCCTAAACCTGGTGCTCACAGATTAGTACACTTGGCTGTCCAGCAAACCTCAGGGAACCCTTTTCTTCTCCTACCCAGCAATGGTTTTACAGACATGTGATAATACCATATTCAAGTTGTTTTTTTGACATGAGTTTTAGGGAATCCAGACTCATGTTTGCATGCCAAGCACTTTCTTACCTAGCTGAGCCATCTTCGCAGCCCCATATTTCTTTGTAAAGCATACTTGTAAGGCATCACCTAAATCCTTCTTTTTCAACGTATTTTATTGAAGTTTTGTGCAATTCATACAACATTTCTTGGTCCTATTTACACTCATTCCCCTTTCCATGCCTCCCACCTCCCCAAGTTCATGCATTTTGCCATATATGTCTTGCATCTTTTTTTTTTCAGTGTTTTAAAAGTTTTTCTATGCAGAGATTTATTGCTTTGGGCTGAAGTTTACTGTTTCAGTCAGTTCTTTGACCCAGTCCTTTTGTTGTTGATCCCTCCAATTTGTATTACTCCAAAATATGCATATATGCTCTTCACATGTATACTAAAACTATGACATCTCAAAGTAAACTCTATGTTAATTCTAAAATATGTTTTTTTTTGTCTTTTTCGATTTTCGAGATAGAGTCTCCCTGTAGCCCCAGCTGTCCTGGAACTCACTCTGTAGGCCAGATTGGCTTTGAACTTACAAAGATCCTCCTGCCTCTGCCTCCTGAGTGCTAGGATTAAAGGCATGCACCACCACGCCTGGCCCAAAATATGTTTAAGAATTCACATTTTCCCCTTTAATTTTATCGTACTCTAAAATATGCATACATAACCTCCCCCCATATACCACAATTACAAAGTCTGAAAATAAGTGGTAGGTTAATTCTAGATCTTGTTAAGGTATTCACATTATATGTTGCTCAGTTTGCCTTACTATTAGGTATTTGGTGCTAGAATCCACAAATGACGGATGTCATTCGTCATTTGTTTTTCTGAGACTCTGTTTCTTTGCTTAGTATAATGTCTTCTGGTTCTATCCATTTACCTGCAAAGTTCATTATGTCATCTTTCTTTACTGCTGAATAGAACTCCATTGTGTAGATGTACCAAATTTTCTCTATCCACTCAATGGTTGAGGGACACTTGGGTTGGTTCCAGCTCTTTGCTATTGTGAAGAGAGCTGCAATAAACATAGATGTGCATTTATCTTTGTGGTAGGATGAATCTTGTGGGCATATACCCACGAGTGGTATGACTGGGTCAGGTGGTAGGCTCATTTTGAGTCTTTTAAGGGTTCTCCACACTGCTTTCCATAGGGACTGTATGAGTTTACATTCCCACCAGCAGTGGATGAGTGCTCCCCTTTCCCCACAGCCTTTCCAGCATTTGGTGTCTTTTGTTTTTTGATTTTAGCCAGTCTTATCAGAGTGAGATGATATCTGAGAGTGGTTTTAATTTGCATTTCCTTAATTATTAATGGTGCTGAACATTTTTAAGATGCTTCTCAGCCATCTTAATTTCTTCACTTTTGAAGTCTCTGTTCAGCTCTTTACTCCATCTCTCGAGTGGGTCATTTGTTTTCTTATGCCTTTGATTTTTGAGTAGTTTATATATTTTGAATGTTAATGCTCTGTCAGATGTATCAGTGGTGAAGGTTTCCTCCCACTCTGGGTTTTCTCTTCATTTCTTCACTTCCTTGATTGTTTCTTTTTTTTTTTTTTGGTCTTTTTGAGACAGGGTCTCCCTGTAGCCCCAGATGTCCTGGAACTCACTCTGTAGACCATGTTGGCCCTGAACTCACAAAGGTCTGCCTGCCTCTACCTCCCGAGTGCTAGGATTAAAGGTGTGCACCACCATGGCTGCCCTGATTGTTTCTTTCACTATACAGATGCTTGAGTTTAATGAGATCCCACGTGTCAACTGTTGACTTTATTTCCTGCTCAGCTGCTGTTTGATTTAGAAAGTCTTCTCCTATGCATATGTATTGTAAGTTTTGGATTTCACATTGGAGTCTTTGATCCATTTGGAGTTGATTTTTGTACAGGGCGAAAGGTAGGGGTTTAATTTTATTTTCTAGAAATGGTGATCCAGTTTTTCCAGCACCATTTGCTAAAGATGCTGTCTTTCCTCCATTGAGTCTTTTTGCCCCCTTTGTCAAATATGAGGTGGCTGAAATTGTATGAGCTCAAGTTTGGATTTTCAATTTTGTTCCATTAGTCTACAGGTTGGTTTTTGTACCAGTACCAGCCTATTTTTAAGACAGGAGCCCTGTAATACAGTTTGACGTCTGGTATAGTGATCCCCCCTGTATTGCACTTTTTGCTCAGGGTTGCTTTGGCTGTTCAGATTTTTTGTTTTTCCATATGAATTTAAGGATTTTTTCCCCAAGTCTGTGAAGAAACTCTTGGGGATTTTAATTGGGACTGCACTGAATCTGTATATTAATTAGGGTAGCATGGACATTTTTACCATCTTCATTTCTCCAATCCATGAGCATAGGAAGTCTTTTCATCTTCTGATGTCTTCTTCAATCTCCTTCTTCAAGTGTTTAAATTTTTTGCTGTAGAGATCTTTCATGTCTTTCATAAAGTTTGTTCCTAGGTATTTTATTTTTATTTATTTTTTTGTGGCTATTGTGAGTGGGAAGGTCTTCTTATATTCCTTCTTCAGTTGCTTCTTGTTGGTATAAAGAAAGGCTACTGATTTTTCTAGCTTAATTTCATATCCTGCCACTTTACTGAAATTTTTAATCAATTCTAGTTTTCTGGTAGAGTTTTTCACATCCCTTAGGTAAACTATCATATCATCTGCAAAGAGGGATAGTTTGACTTTGTCTTTTCCAATTAGTAATTCTTTAATTTCCCTTTCTTACCCTATTGCCCTAGCAAGTGTTTCAAGCACTATATTGAAGAGGAGTGGTGATAGGGGACAGCCTTGCCATGTTCCTGCCTTTAAGGGGAATGATTCTAACCTTTCTCCATTTAGGATGATGTTGGCTGTGAGTTTGTTGTATATGGCTTTGATTACATTGAGGAATGTTCCCTCTAGTGCAATTCCCTCTAGGACTTTATGCATGAAGGGATGCTGGATTTTGTTGAAGGCTTTTTCTGCATCAATTGAGATGATCATGTAGTTTTTGTCTTTCAGTCCATTTATGTGTTTTACGATATTTGTGATTTACGTATGTTGAACCATCCCAGCATCTCTGGTATGAATCCAACTTGTTCATGATGGATGATCTTTATGGTGGGTCTGTATGCAGTTTGCAAGTATTTTATTGAGAATTTTTGCGTCCATATTCATTAATGAAATGGGTTGATAGTTTTCTTTTTCGGTTGTATCTATGCCTGGTTTTGGTATTAGAGTGATGCATAGAAGGAATTTGGGGGGTTTCCCTCTGCTTGAATCCTTCTGAACACTTTGAGTAATAATGGTTGTAAGACCTCTTTAAATGTTTTATAGAATTCTGCCGTGAAACCATCTGGGCCTGGGCTTTTTTAGTTGGGAGGTTTCTTATTACATTTTCAATTTCCTCATATATTATGGGTCTGTTTAAACTGTCAATCTCCTCTTGGTTAAGCTTCGGTGAATTCCACTATTTCAGGTATTCATCCATTTCTCTTAGGCTTTCAAATTTAGTAGTGTATAGGTTTTTAAAATACTCTCATATTATTGTCTGGATCATTTTGTTGTCTGTTGTGATGTTTTCCTTTTCATTACAAATTCTGTTGATTTGGAGTTGCTTTCTTCTGGTTAATCTGTCTCAAGGTCTATCTATCTTGTTTATCCTTTCAAAGAACCAGCTTTTGGATTCATTGAATTTTTTTTTTGGTATTGTTTTCTTTGTTTCTATTTCATTGATTTCTGTTCCGATTTTTGTTATTTCTTCCTCTCTGTTGGGTTTAGGGTACATTTGTTGTTGTCTCTTAAGTGTTTTTAGCTGCAGTGTTAGATCGTTTATTTGTGCTCTTTCTGCTTGTTTAATATAGGCACTCAGGGCTATAAATTTCCCTCTTTGGACTGCTTTTAAAATATCCCATAGGTTTTGTTGTGTTGTATTGTCATTATAGTTTAGTTCCCAGAATGCTTTTATTTCTTTATTTCTTCCTTGACCCATTCATTATTCTGGACTGTGTTGTTTAGTCTCCATGTGTTCTTGTAGATAGAAGGGCTTATTCTGGTGTTGATATTGAGCTTTATTGCACTAAGAATTTGGCTTAGTTGTTTAGGAAACAGACCTAAATCCTTCTAGATTATTACAACCTCCCCTAGTCTCTCACTGCCCTCTCACTGAAGGGCATTTTATTTTGCAATTGACTTTTACAAAGGATTTGACTTAGTTGCCAAAATAGTACAATTTTTATTTCTTTATTAATTTACATATTATCTATTACTCTCTACCTTATTCTCTCAAACAGGTTCCATCACTGAATCTAGAATTAGGTTGATGGCCAGCAAGCACCAGTGATTCTTTCTGCCCACCCCTCACAATGCTGGGGTTACAGGCATGTGCAACCACATTCAGCTTTTTAGGATTCTTGGGATTTGAGCTCAGGTCCTCATGTTGAGCTCAGGTCCTCATGTTTGCACAGCAAGCATTCTTACATACTGAGTCATCTGCCCAGCCTCTTACATGTTATCTGATTAAAGGACATAATGGAAATTATTGTTAAAATGATACAAAGAGAGAAGAAATACAAGTGCCATTCAGTTCACCATGGTGCAATGTATGGAAGGAGCCAATCTGCCTGAGTGCTCAGGCACCTTTCTAAAGGTCTTCATAACAGAGAAAAGAGAACTGGTCAACCCAGTTAGCTGGATGAGTAGAAGTCAATTAATAACTACTGGTGTATGTATATGTGTTTCCACATCTTTGCTGGAAGATCTGAGGACAGTGTCAAACTTCTGAATACCATTAAAAATCAGAAAAAGAAAAGGCACTGAGCACAAAGTAATAATGAATAACTACTTGTTTCAAGGAGTATGATCTTTTTGTTGCCTTCATAAGCCAGTGGGATGACATGCAGCAAGCACAGATAAGTGTTATCAGATTTACAAATACATTCTTCAAGCACCAACAGTATACTTGGCATTGGTCCTTTTAAGGGACCGGCATTCCAACTGAGCAACTGTAGTAAGCTTCAAGAGCACAAAAAACAATTTATACACTTTTGATATCTATATCAATGTAAAGTACAATTTTCTTAACAGCTTCATTCAGCAAATCACTTCAATATCAACACACTGTGAGTTATGTAAGTTATATGATTATATGGTCTTTATTTTCTTTTGATTTTTTTCTTTTTATCATATACTGAACAGATCCCAGTTGATAGATGGTCACAGGACTTTTTACTCAGTAAACTGTTTTAAAAGGCCTCTATCATTCAAGAGTCAGCCTACAAGGCTTTCCATTATTGAAAAAAATACAAATGTATCCTAATTTACAAAGATCATTGAGCAGCAAAAAATAAAATCTTTGAAATGAATTTCACATGAGATTTTCTTTCAAGAAGAAAGTGAAAATTTTATTTATTAGAACTCTGTTAACTCCTTTTCTTCAGGAAATTAGTAGAGGGGAACCACACCACTTTACTATGTTTACCATGAACTTGAAAATGTATGACTAGCCTTGACACATAGATGACTAGCATATTCTACCCTTCAAAACTCCAACTGTATAGCAAAATTGAATTTACTGATATCCATTTTAAGTACTTCCTATATTAATTTCTTTTTTGAGACAGGGTCTCAACTATGTAGCCCTGGCTGGCCTTGAACTTATGTAGACTAGTCTGACTTTGTACCCAGAGAGATCCACCTATCTCTGCCCCCTAAGATCTGGTATTAAAAGCCTGTTCCTCCACACACAGGCCAATTGGTATTTTTAAGGCTCATTTAAAATTTTCAACAAGGAGACAGAGGAATCTCATTGGTGGAGAGATCTTGAGGAATCACTGAATTAATACAATGCATTTTGACAATGGCCTGACATAATAAATGGTCATTCTTCTTCAAAAATTCATTTTAGGGCTGATGAAGTGTCTCAGTTGATAATGTGTCTGTGTGCAAGCATGAAGATCTAGGTTCCTATCCCAAGTACCCATGTAAAATGTTGGGCATGCTAGCAGGTGCCTGCAATTCCAGCTTTGGGTGTGTGTGTGCATGTGTGTGGGGGGTAATATGTAGAATCACGAGAATCTCAGGAGATCATAGGGTGACCAGCCCAGCATAAACAGTGAGCTCCAGGTTCAGTGAGAAATGCTGTGTGGAAAAGTAAAGTGGAAGATGATCAAGGAAGATAACTGGCATTGACTTTCGTGTGCACATACAAGCATGCACTCACACTAACAACTATATACATCATAAACATGTACAATACAGTATATACATAAAACTGTAAAATATTCCCCAAATAATAGTCTATTGCCAGAGCTCTTATTTGCCTCATAAAATTTGAAGTTAAAATACTATGGTTGAAGACACCACAGACTTCATTCACAGGATTTGGAGGAATCCATACAGAACTGAACTGGAAGCCTTTTTCTTGACAACTAGCTCTCATAGTATCAAAAGTTGCTATGCAAGCTGCCAAGGGAAGAAAGCAATAAATCTTCCCAGCTAGCTGTAAGGCCCAAGAAAAATAACCACCCAAAATGTATTTATTAGTTTATCTTTGTAATGAACAACAGCTGTCCTTTTGAATTTAAGACACATTAAGTAGGAAGTAATCCATGCCTGATACTGCACTGTTAATTGCACTTCTCACCCCCCCATCAAAGAAGCTTCTTTTTGAAATATATGGAAATTATTTCAGTCACCTACAGCCTGTCAAAATGCAGAGAATAAGTGACCATGTTTAGTTTAGGCAAAACTTAAATATACAATGCAATCCCTACACCAAAGGCTTGAAGAACATTAAAAAAGTTGCATGTGGAAAGATTGAAAGATACAAAGAACCTGGATATTGCTGCTCAATAAAGTAGTTTAGACATAACTGGAAAGCTTCCCTCATGAAATCTAAATGAGATGCTTTTACAAAGACTTGGATAATGAAAACATTAGTTGAAATGACAATGTGGATGGGAAAAATATCACATGGCTCAAACTGGAGACGAAGAGCTACAAGCAATCACTGGCTGCTGAGAGAAAGAGAATAAGTTTTCTACAGAGATTAGGTCCCCAATGGCTTTCCAGCCCCAAGTGGTCATATTTATGAGGAATTGGTGGTGACATGGTAGGAGTTGGATGGGCTAGGCTTAGGAATGGAAATCATGTAAATGTAGTGTTATGGAAAAATTCTTCAAACAGCTAACAGATCAGGAGAGAGACAGACAGCTCATTTAATATTTTCACATGCATGTGGTCTCAGAATTAGTAACAAAGTCTTCAAAATGTTCTGGGCCCTGAATAGAAGTACAGATGGGATTACATAAGCCTCTTCACATTATTATCTTATGGCTGGCAGTTGGGCCCTTTGTCTCTTTTCAGGACCATGTTTTCTCAAGAAAAATCCCTTCCTGAGTTCACTCAGTCATTATAGCTTACAAATTTATATCCCAGGAATGGGGCAGGGCATCTTCCACTTTTTGCTCTATGGCTGGACCGGGGTAATTGTGCTAGGAATCGATCAAAGAGTCTTTGAAGTTTACAAATGTGTATCACTGGCAAAAGTTTAGCTGTCATTTATAAAAACAATTTAGAGTTTTAGTAAAGTGCCGGGCTATAAAATTAACCTAGAAAAATCAGTAGCCTTTCTTTACACCAACAATAAACAAGTGGAGAAGGAATATAAGAAGACTTTTTCAGTCATAATAGCCTCAAAAATAATAAGATACCTGGGAACAAACCTAACCAAAGATACCAAAGACCTCTACAACAAAAAATTTAAACCCCTGAAGAAGGAGATTGAAAATGACATCAAAAGATGGAAAGATCTCCCATGCTCATGGATTGGGAAAATTAATATAGTAAAAATATCCATTTTACCCAAATTGATACACAGATTCAATACAATCCCAATCAAAATCCCTATGAGCTTCTTCACAGACTTGGAAAAAAAATCCTTAAATTCATATGGAAAAACAAAAGACCCTGAATAGCTAAAGCAACCCTGAGTGAAAAATGCAATACAGGGGGGATTGCCCTACCAGATTTCAAACTATATTATAAGGCCATAGTCATAAGGACAGTCTGGTACTGGCACAAAAACAGACCTGTTGACCAACAGAACAAAATTGAAGATCCAAACTTGAGCTCATACAATTTCAGCCACCTCATATTTGACAAAGGGGCAAAAAACCTTAGTGGAGGAATGATAGCATCTTCAGCAAATGGTGCTGGCAAAAATGGATCATTGTTTGTAGAAGAACAAAAGTAAACCCCTACCTCTCACCCTGTCCAAAAATCAACTCTAAGTGGATCAAAGATCTCAACGTGAAGGCTAAAACCCTGACGGTGATAGAAGAAAAAGTTGGCAACAACCTACAAGACATAGGCATAGGAAAAGACTTTCTAAATCAGACAGCAGCTGCACAGGAATTAAGGCCAACAGTCGACAAATGGGACCTCATAAAACTCAAAAGCTTCTGTACATCAAAAGAAGCAATCAAGGAAATGAAGAGAAAACCCACAGAGTGGGAGGGAATCTTCACCAGTGATACATCTGATAGAGCGTTAACATCAAGAATATATAAACTACTCAAAAAACAATGAAGAAGACAAATGACCTACTCAAAAGATGGAGTAAAGAACTGAACAGTTTTCACCAGTGAGGAATTAAAGATAGCTGAGAGACATTTTTAAAAGTGTTCAACGTCATTAATAATTAAGGAAATGCAAATTAAAACCACTCTCAGATATCATCTCACTCCAATAAGAGTGGCTAGGATCAAGAAAACAAAGGACACCAAATATTGAAGAGGTTGTAAGGAAAGGGAAACACTCATCCACTGCTGGTGGAAATGTAAAGTTGTACAATCATTATGGAAAGCAGTGTGGAGAAACCTTAAAAGACTCAAAATGAGCCTACCACCTGACCCAGCCATACCACTCTTGGGTATATACCCACAAGACTCATCCTACTGCAAAGATACATGCAGATCCATGTTTTTTGCAGCTCTCTTCGCAATAGCAAAGAGCTGGAACCAACCCAACTGCCACTCAACAGACAAGTGGATGACAAAAATATGGTACATCTACACAATGGAGTACTATTCAGCGGTAAAGAAAGATGGCATTATCAACTTTGCAGGTAAATGGATGGAGCTCGAAGCTATTGTGCTGAGTGAAGTGACACAGTCCCAGAAAGACATAGAATGCTTTCCCTCATTTGTGGATGCTAACACCACATCCCCGTGATGAAAGACAAGCTGAATAACATTATTGTTATATTTCTGTTTATCTGAAAGCAACTATGTTGTTATAATGTGACTCTCTCAACGGGCTCTAGAATCCACCTA
Organism: Rhizomys pruinosus; assembly: GCA_009823505.1. NCBI lineage: Eukaryota > Metazoa > Chordata > Mammalia > Rodentia > Spalacidae > Rhizomys > Rhizomys pruinosus. The sequence continues at coordinate 283,467 of VZQC01011351.1, forward strand.
ACAATTATTTTCAGACTCTGTAATTACTGTATATGGGTGAAGAGTATGTATCCATATTTTAGAGTAATATAAAATTAATGGAGGAAAATGTGAATTACTAAGCATAAAAAAAAGACTGAGAGAAAGATGTAGGACAGTTATGGCAGAATGCATGATCTGGGGTGGGGTGGGGTGGGGTGGGGTGGGGGGAAGGGAAAGGGGAATATGCCTGAGCATAAATTAAAAATGATTATGAAATACACAAGACATTCAATAAAATAAAAAATAAAAATAAAAGTTTTATTTATTATTTTCATGTTCTATGATTATTTATTTTATTTTTTATACAAGATTACATTACAAATCAAATCTAGACCCATGTCTCCCTTCCTACCCCCGCACCCCACCAGAGATTATGCATTCTGCCAAACATGTTTTTCATCTTTTTCTCAGTCTCTCAAAATTCTCGTTGCAGAAGTTGACTGTTTCAAGCAGAAGTTCAACGTTTCAGTCAGTTCTTTGGCACAGTCTTTTCTGTTCTTGTTGTTGTTGTTGTTCTTTCCAATATGAATCACTCCCAAAAATTTGGACAAAAGCTCAAGGAGCCCTGCACAAGAAATACTTAAAACTAGGTAATTGGCGCTCGCATCCACAGATGAGGGATACCATTCATCATTTGTTTTTCCAGGAGTGTGTTACTTCACTTAACATAATATCTTCAAGTTCCATCCATTTATCTGCAGATTTCATGATGTCATCTTTCTCTACTGCTGCATAGAACTCCATTGTGTAGATGTACCACATTTTCTCAATCCATTCCTCAGTTGAGGGGCACTTGGGATGGTTCCAGCTCCTTGCTATTGTGAACAGAGCTGCAATAAACATGGCTGTGCATGTATCTCTGCGGTAACATGAGTCTTGTCAGTATATACACAGGAGTGGTATGACTGGATCAGGTGGTAAGGTCATTTTGAGTCTTCCAAGGGTTCTCCACACTGCTTTCCATAGTGGCTGTACAAGTTTACATTCCCACCAGCAGTGGATGAGTGTTCCTCTTTCCCCACAACCTCTCCAGCACTTGGTATCACTTGTTTTCTTGATCTTAGCTAGTCTTATCAGAGTGAGATGATATCTTAAAGTGGTTTTAATTTGCATTTCCATAATTATTAGTGACGTCAAGCATTTTTTAAGATGTTTCTCAGCCATCTCTAATTCCTCACTTTGGTCCATCTTTTGAGTGATTCATTTGCTTTCTTTCTTCTTTGTTTTTTGAGTAGTTTATATTTTGGAAATCAATGCTTTGTCACATGTATCTGTGGTGAAGGTTTCCTCCCACTCTGTGGGTTTTCTCTTCACTTCCTTGATTGTTTCTTTTGATGTACAGAAGCTTTTGAGTTTAATGAGTTCCCATTTGTCAATGGTTGATCTTCTTTCTTGCGCAGCTGCTGTCTGATTTAGCAAGTCTTTTCTTACTCCTATGTCTTGAAGGCTGCTGACAACTTTTTCTTCTGTCACCTCAGAGTTTTGGGTTACACGTTGAGGTATTTGATGCATCTGGCATTGAATTTGTACAGGGTGAGAAGTAGGGGTTTAACTTTATTCTTCTACAAGTGGTGACCCAGTTTTGCCAACACCACTTGCTGAAGATGCTGTCTTTCCTCCATTGTGTCTTCTTGGACCCCTTGCCAAATATGAGGTGGCTGAAATTATATGTGCTCAAGTTTGGATCTTCAGTTTTGTTCCATTGATCAACAACTCTGTTTTTGTGCCAGTACCAAGCTGTTTTTATGATTATAGCCCTGTAGTATAGTTTGAAATCTGGTATAGGGATCCCTCCTGTATTGCTCTTTTCACTCAGGGTTGATTTGGCTATTCAGGGCCTTTTGTTTTTCCATATGAAATTAAGGACTTTTTTCCAAGTCTGTGAAGAAAACTCTTGGGGATTTTAATTGGGATCGCATTGAATTTGTGTTTTAGTTTGGGTAGAATGGACATTTTTACTATATTAATTTTCCCAATCCATAAGCATGGGAGATCTTTCCATCTTCTGATATCTTCTTCAATTTCCTTCTTCAGGGGTTTAAAAAATTTTGTAGAGATCTTTGGTGTCTTTGGTTAGGTTTGTTCCTAGGCATTTTATTGTTTTTGAGGCTATTGTGTGTGGGAAGGTCTCCTTATATTTCTTCTTCAATTGCTTGTTGTTTGTGTAAAGAAAGGCTACTGATTTTTCTAGGTTGATTTTGTATCCTGCCACTTTACTGAAACTCTCAATTGTTACTAGGTGTTTTCTGGTGGAGTTTTTAGCATCCCTTAGGTAAACAATCATATCATCAGCAAAAAGGGATAGTTTGACTTCCTCTTTTCAAATTAGTACTCCTTTAATTTCCTTTTCTTGCCTTCTTGTCCTAGAAAGTGTTTCAAGCACTATATTGAAGAGGAGTGGTGACAGGGGGCACCCTTTCCGAGTTTCTACCTTTAAGGGGAATGCTTCTGTCTTTTTTCCATTTAGGATGATGTTAGCTGTGGTTTCCTGAATATGGCTTTGATTACATTGAGGAATGATCCCTCCAATCCAATTCCCTCTAGCAGTTTAAGCATGAAGGGATCCTGGATTTTCTCAAAGGCTTTTTCTGCATCAATTGAGATGATGGTGTGGTTTTTGTTTTTCAGTCCGTTTATGTGTTTTATGATATTTATTGATTTTTGTATGCTGAACCGTCCATGCATCTCTGGTATGAATCTAACTTGGCCATGGTGGATGATGTTTTTGATATGGGTCTGTATGTGGTTTGCAAGTATTTTGTTGAGAATTTTTGCATCTGTGCTCATTAATGTGATGGGTCTATTGTTCTCTTTTTTGGTTGTATCTTTGCTTGGTTTTGGTATTAGAGAGATGCTGGCTTCATAGAAGGAATTTGGGAGATTTCCCTCTGCTTGAATCCTTCTGAACAATTTGAGTAATAATGGTTGTATGTCTTTTTGAAATGTTGTATAGAATTCTGCTGTGAGACCATCTGGGCCTGGGCTTTTTTTTAGTTGGGAGGTTTCTTATTACATCTTCATTTTCTTCATATGTTATGAGTCTGTTTAAGCTGTTGATCTCTTCTTAGTTAAGCTTTGGCGATTCCCAGGATTTCAGATATTCATCCATTTCCCCTAGGTTTTCATACTTAGTAGAGTATATGTTTTTGAAGTATTCCCATATGATTGTCTGGCTATTTTCATTGTCTGTTGTGATATTTCCCCTTTCATCATGGATTCTATTGATTTGGAGTTGTTCTTTCTTTCTTTTTGTTAACTGGGCTAGACGTCTGTCTATCTTGTTTATTCTCTCAAAGAACCAACTTTTGGATTCTTTGATTTTTTTTTTTGTATTCTTTCTTTCTATGTCATTGATTTCTGCTCTGATTTTTGTTATTTCTTCCTGTCTGTTGCGTTTAGGGTTCATTTGTTGTTGTCTCTCATGTATTCTTAGCTGCAGTGTTAGATCATTCACTTGTGCTCTTTCTGTTTTTCTGATGTAGGCACTCAGGGCTATAAACTTCCCTCTTAGGAGTGCTTTTAAAGTATCCCATAGGTTTTGTTGTGTTGTATTGTCATTGTTATTCAATTCCACGAATGCTTTTATTTCTTTCCTTATTTCTTCCTTGACCCATTCATTATTCAGGAGCGTGGTGTTGTTTAGTCTCCATGTGTTCTTGTAGATTGTAGGGCTTATCTTGGTGTTGATATTGAGCTTTATTGCACTGTGGTCTGATAGAATGCATGAAATTATTTAAATCTTTTTGTATTTGTTGAGAGTTTTTCTGTGTCCAAGTATGTGGTTAATTTTGAAGAATGTTCCATGAGGTGCTGAGTATAAAGTGGTATTTGGATGGAATATTTGGTAGATGTCTGTGAGGTCCATTTGGTGTATCATAACATTCAGTTCAGATGTCTCTTTGTTTATTCTTTGTCTGGTTGACCTGTTCAATGGACTCAGTGGGGTATTGAAGTCCCCTACTATGAGTGTGCTGGGGTTAATCTGTGCCTTGAGGTCCTGGAGAATTGTCTTTATAAAGTTTGATGCACCAGAGTTTGGTGAAAATATAATCATGATTGTGAATCTTCATGGTCAATTGTTCCTTTGATAAAGATGTAATGGCCCCCTTTGTCTCTTCTGGTTTCTTTTACTTTGAATTCTATTTTTTCTGATATTAAAATAGCAACACCTGCTTTCTTTTTGGTACCATTTGCTTGGAATATTTTTTCCAGCCCTTCACCTTAAGTTGGTGCCTATCCTTGAGAGTGAGATGGGTTTCTTGTAGACAGCATATCAATGGGTTTTGTTTCCTAATCCAATCTCCCAGTCTATCTCTTTTGATTGGGGAGCTTAGTCCATTAATATTTAAGGTTATAATTGAAAGACGCATGTTGCTTCCTTTCACCTTATTATCCATTTGCATTTTTAGTCTCAGTTTCTACTTCTTCAGTTATGTTTTTATCAATTTCTCTTTCTAGGTGCCTGGGGATAGTTGTTCCTCTCCTCTGTCCTTTGAATTGCTTCAACTATTTTCTGAAGGGTTGGTTTTCTGGACATGTATTTTATCATCTTGTTTATGTCATGGAAGATTTTTCTCTCTCCTTCAACTATAATTGACATTTTTGCTGGGTTTAGTAACCTGGATTGGCATCTATAGTCCTTTAACACTGGGAATGCTCTGCTCCACGTTCTTCTTGCTTTCATAGTTTGCACTGAGAGGTCAGTTGTAATTCTGATGGGTTTCCACTTATATGTAATTTGTTGTTTTCTTTTGTGGCTTTCAGAATTTTGTCTTTGTTTTGGGCGTCTAGCATTTTAACTATGATATGTCATGAGGAGTTTCTTTTCTGGTCTCGTCTCTTTGGAGTTCTATGTGCTTCTTGTATTTATATGGGTTTGTCTTTTTTTTTAGTTTGGGGAAATTTTCATCTATTATTCTGTTGAAGATCTGATCAATATCACTCTCTTGGGATCCTTCTCCTTCCTCTATTTCTATGATGTGGAGGTTTGATCTTTTCATAGTGTCCCATATTTCCTGCTTGTTCCAATTTTGTGTATTTTAAAATTTTTCATAATCTTTACTTGAGCTTTTTAGTTGTTCTGTGTTATCTTCCAGGTCTGATATTCTTTGTTCTGCTTTCTCCATTCTATTTCTGAGTCTTTTTCCATTCGTTTCCTCTTGATTAGATGAGTGTTCTATTTCCTTTTTCATTTCATCCTGTGATTTCTTTAGTACTTCCACTTCCTTTTGGAGCTTCTCAATCTCTTCCTGTAGCTCGTTGTTTCACTGGTTAGTTTCCTTTTTCAGTGTTTCCACTTCCTCTGGAGTTTGTCATTTTCTCCCTCTAGTTCTTTCTGGAGTTTGTCATTCTCTCCATTTAGTTCTTTCTGAAGTTTGTTATTCTCTCCCTCTAGGTCCTTCTGGATTTTTTTCATACTCTCTCCTCATTTCTCTGACTTGTTCTTTATATTTTTTTATTTCTTTGAATATGTCTGCAATTGTTGCTGTAAGATCTGTGTCCTGGGTCACCCCCAAGGGGATCCCACTGTATGAATTTCCCACAGGGTTGGTAGAGCTTGGTGTGGAATTATCCATCACCTTTCCCATGTTGTCCCTTTGTCATGTCCCTGGCATGTGGGTTTCCCTCTTTGCCTGTATGCCATTGCGAATCACAAATGCCTCTTCACTGTGTTAAGGGCTTGCTTTGCTTGCCTCCTTCAGATACCTCTTTTTTCCTTCTTGTTTATGGAGTGTTGACTTGTCTAGGTTTCAGGCTTTCAATTTTGTTTATATATTGGAAGTCTAACTCACTCTTCCCTTTTTGTTCAGAAGATTCTCCAAAAAATCCACTTGGATACTTCCTCAGCAATTCCAGTACATGGGGCGGGGGGGCAGGGTTGGTACTTTGTGCTTCATGTGGTCCTGCAAAGTCCCTGATCTAATCTCTGTGCACTCAAGTCTCACAGTGGCAACAGGGCCACCTTTTATACCAGCTAGCAGGGCAACTCCACCCCAGCAGCCACTCAGGACAATGATTTGCTTATCCAACAAACCAATGAAATAATTATTCAACAACCCAGGGATAGAATTATCCTACAATCCACCTGGCTGAAGCGCCTGGCTCATACCTGTGGTTCAGGTGGTCCTGGGAAGTCCCCAGTCTAAGCTCTATGCATAATTATTATTATTATTATTATTATTATTATTATTATTATTTTGTGTGCATGAATGTATTGCCTGCATATGTACCATGTAGTGCAATGTCTGTGGAGGTCAGAAGAAGGTGTCAGATCTCCAGGGATGGAGTTACAGACAGATATTAGCTGCCATGTAGATGCTGGGCCTTGAACACGAATCCTCTGCAAGAGTAGTCAGAATTGTTAACTGCTGAGACACTTGTCCAGCACCTATTATTTATTTACAATTTTCCTGGAGTACTTGGACCAGGTGCCTCATTAAACCATTTGGTTAACTTGCTCTTTTCTTAGTTTCACATATTTATCAATAGATAGGCATGGTAAATGGAAAGTATCACAGAGCATCAAGCTAGTACAGAGCAATAAAACATCACTGAGTAGGAAAACATCACAGGTTTGCATTTCAAGATACCTACAGAGTAAGTAAAACAAAAGTAAACTGCAAAATAGTCTAAGCTTAAATGAAGATTATCTAAGAATACAGTTAGTTATAAGAATATAACTTCTTATCAAAAGTACTCATGTATGTAGTCCACAGAAAAATTTAAAAAATAAAAATAAAAGAAAATGAAATATAAAAATCTATATAATGGATCATCTTAGGCCATTTTTATGCAAGCATATAATGTATTTTAAGTATATCCTCCCCGCCCAAAACACATTATCTTTTCCCTTGTCCTCCCCCTCCTATTAGTCCCCTCTGTTCCTCAATTAATAACTGTTTTCAATTTTCACTTAATGTTGTCTTTACAGATTATTTACTCAATCCAAATCATAGGTTATTTCTTCCAGCTCAAGACACTATGTACATATATTTATGTTTCTTTAACTGAACCCAGGCCTTTGACATTATGTAAAAAATAATTACTAGTCAGTTCATGCCATCTGGAGTTGACTGGTGACATTCATGTTTACAAGCAAGATAAAAATGAGGTAGAAAGTTGGGAGGCATTTTTTGGCTTCTCCGTATAAATTTTGTAGGTCAGTACATATTTAACATCTATTTCTGTTTTGTCATTTCTTTTTCTCTGGTGATTTGGTGTTTTCCTTTTGTTTTTCTCATTAACACCCCAATGGAGGGTGGAAAGGAGCAATGGAAAGATCAAATTCAAATGAGGTCATTTGGCAGGTGGTTCACTGGCTGACACTGAATCCTGAGAGCCCAGTTTGGGAGCTGGATTCTGTCCATGGTCCAGTTTACTTTGGACACACACAACTTCAGTCAGAGTCTAGAGACCACATCTCCATCTTTTGCCAGATGTTTTGCACTTGTGGCCCATTGTCTTGGATGGGGGGAGGGGAACAACCCAGTGAGAAGAAATGACTCAGGAAAACTCTACCTCATTTCAAGAAAAAACAAACAGAACTAGAGGGCTTTTAGCTGGAAATTTTCTGATCTTCTCACTTATTGACCTCCAGGGCTAAAGGTCTGTTAGGCAAATAAAGGCTGTAATTACTGGTTAAAACAGGCTTTGGAAAATTACTAGTTGATTATTCTCCTCTTCATCCTCTCCCCAATGTCACTTAAAACAAAATCAGTTGTGAGCTTTTGTAGAACCAAGAGGCTAAGGAAGGCCTTTGCTTTTTATTTTTATTTTTATTTTATTTTTTTGGAAGGCCTTTGCTTTTAAAACTTGGTTGAAAAGAATTAGAGTATTTCATGACACATGAAAAATATGTGAAGTTCATAAGCACTTTGCTTGCTGTGGGAATGATTTTTCTGGACAAAGTTAATATCATATGCTTTGAGACCATTTAGAATTATGTATTCAATCTGTTTTTCTACTGTACACGGAATTTGTTTAAATTTGACTAGCCTTTCACAGAACAATATCTGATGTAAGTAAGTCTTTTGGGGGAGGGTCTTTTGAGACGGGGTCTCCCTGTAACTCCGGCTATCCTGGCACTTGCTATGTAGAACAGGCTGGGCTCAAACTCACAGAGATTCACCTGCCTCTGCCTCCCAAGTGCTGGGATTAAAGGCATGAGCCACCATGCCCAGCATAACTAACTCTTAAAAGCTAAATTGAGTCCCTGTGCCTGGTTGAACCCGGCAAGTCTGCCCCTTATTGCCACTCCTCTAACATAGTGCTTGCTAGAGCAATAAGACAAGAGAAGGAAATTAAAGTAGTACTAATTGGAAAAGAAGTTAAGCTATTGCTTTTTGCAGATGATATGATAGTTTATTTAAGGGATGCTAAAAACTCCACCAAAAAACTTCTAGTAACAATTAAGAGTTTCAGTAAAGTGGCAGGGTACAAAATTAACCTGGAAAAATCAGTAGCCTTTCTTTACACAAACAATAAACAAGTGGAGAAGGAATGTAAGAAGACCTTCCCACTCACAATAGCCTCAAAAATGATAAAATACCTGGGACCAAACCTAAATAAAGATACCAGTGATCTCTACAACAAAAATTTTAAACCCTTGAAGAAGGTGATTGAAAATGACATCAAAAGATGGAAAGATCTCCCATGCTCATGGATTGGAAAAATTAATATAGTAAAAATGTCCATTTTACCCAAATTGATATACAGATTCTATGCAACCCCAATCAAAATCCCCATGAGGTTCTTCACAGACTTGGAAAAAAATCCTTAAATTCATATGGAAAAACAAAAGACCCTGAATAGCTAAAGCAACCCTGAATGAAAAACGCAATACAGGGGGGATTGCTCTACCAGACTTCAAGCTATATTACAGGGCCATGGTCATAAAGACAGCCTGGTACTGGCACAAAAGCAGACCCATTGACCAATGGAACAAAGTGGAAGATCCAAACTTGAGCTCATACAATTTCAGCCACCTCATATTTGACAAAGGGGCAAAAAAACCTCAGTGGAGGAATGATAGCATCTTCAGCAAATGGTGCTGGCAAAACTGGATCACCATTTATAGAAGAACAAAATTAAACCCCTACCTCTCGCCCTGTCCAAAAATCAACTCTAAGTGGATCAAAGATCTCAACACGAAGCCTGAAACCCTGAAGGTGATAGAAGAAAAATTTGGTAACAACCTACAAGACATAGGTGTAGGAAAAGACTTTCTAAATAATATAGCAGCTGCACAGGAAATAGGGTCAATTGTTGACAAATGGGGCTTCATTAAACTCAAAAGCTTCTGTACAGTGAAAGAAACAATCAAGGAAGTGAAGAGAAAACCCACAGAGTGGGAGGAAATCTTCACCAGTGATTCATCTGACAGAGCATTAATGTCAAGAATATATAGACTACTCAAAAAACAAACAAGAAGACAAATGACATACTCAAAAGATGGAGTAAAGAGCTGAACAGAAACTTCATCAGTGAGGAAGTAAAGATGGCTGAGAAACATCTTTAAAAGTGTTTGACATCATTAATAATTGAGGAAATGCAAATTAAAACCACTCTCAGATATCATCTCACTCCGATATGACTGTCTAAGATCAAGAACACAGAAGACACCAAATGTTGGAGAGGTTGTGGGGAAAGGAGAACACTCATCCACTGCTGGTGGGAATGTAAACTTGTACAACCATTATGGAAAGTAGTGTGGAGAAACCTTAAAAGACTCAAAATGAGCTTACCACCTGGCCCAGCCATAACACACCTGAGTATATACGCACAGGACTCATCCTACCACAAATATGCATGCATATTCATGTTTATTGCCGCTCTCTTCACAATAGCAAAGAGCTGAAACCAACCCAAATGCCTCTCAACTGATGAGTGGATGACAAAAATGTGGTACATCTACACAATGGAGTACTGCTCAGAAGTAAAGAAAGATGGCATCATGAACTTTGCAGGTAAATGGATGGAACTTGAAGCCATTATGCTATGTGAAGTAACACAGTCCCAGAAAAACAAGTGGTGAATGGTTTCCCTCATTTGTGTATGCTAACACCAAATCCCCAGATGAAAGGCAAGCTGAACAACATTTTTGTTATATTTCTGTTTATCTGAAAGCAACTATGTTGTTATAATGTAAATCTCTCAACAGGCTCTAGAATCCATCCACCACTTACTTTCAGAATCTGTAATGACTGTATATGAGTGGAAAGTATGTATTAATATTTTAGAGTAATATAAAATTAAAGGAGGAAAATGTGAATTCCTAAACATAAAAAAAGATGGAGTGAAAGATGCAGGATAGTTATGGCAGAGTGCATGATCTGGGGTGGGGTTGGGAGAAGGGAAAGGGGAATATTTCTAAACTGAACTGAGAAATGATGTCTGAAATGCGTAAAACATCAATAAAAGCATTATAATAAAAGATAATTGAACACAGCTTTAATATTGAACCATGTTCCCTATTATGATGCTTTTATGTCCCTGATTCAGGACAATGTATGCATGTCTGATATGTGGCAATTGGATGTAAGATCACCTCTGAATGCAGCTATAGCACTGGACACAAAAATATCCTACACAAGTGTTGAAAACTATGCATCAGCATAGGTTGATGATGTCTGTCACTTTGTATGCTATTCTGAGTCAGTAGGGCCAGAAAAATAACTCTTTCCCTTATAAACTCTGGTTAAAGATTCTTGGAGACAAACTTCCTCATTCTTTTCCCATACCTTCACTGATATGCTATTCAATACATACAACAAAAGGTGGTGGGGAGGGGAGGCCTGGAGAGATGGCTCAGCAGTGAAGAGCACTGATTGCTCTTCCATAAGACCAGTGTTCGATTCCCAGCATCCAAATGGCAGCTAACAACTGTCCATGTAACTCCAGTTCTAGTGGATTTGACTCCATCTTCTGACCTCCGCAGGCATTGCATGACAGGGGCGCACTTATGTACATGCACATAAACACTCATAAAATAAAAATAATGAATAAAAATATTTTTAAAAATAAAAAAGAGAAGAGGTCCTTTATTCTGAAGAACAATGGCAGCTCTAGGAGAAATCAGAACTCCTCAGAATACACTGGGCTCCCTTTTGGCCAATTGAATCAGAGAGGTAGTTTCTCTTTTATGTCCCTCTGCCATGGACTGCAACAGGTACTCTATTGTTTGTGTGTTGTTTGTGGCTGTTTTCATGTGACATGCACAGGGTAGGCATAGTAATCCCAGAGATGGAAATACTTTCTCTCTGACCCTTTACAGAAAGTTCACCTCTTCCTTGCCATTTTTTATTCTTCATACATTTCTAGAATCTTTGCCATCTTAGAATTCATATGATTTTTTTATTGTATTCCATTTGTGCAGATTATCTGGTTGCTATCAAAATCATAAAACAAGGATGATACTGCCATAAAATACTTTTTCTTTTTTAAATGAAATAGTATGTGATTCTCAGAATATCATAAAAACAAATTATGCTTCATTTGTACCAGGTGGTTAACACAGCTTACCATGTGCACAGTGGAGCTTATAGTACTGCTGCTAGGCATCTTTTTACATCTTGAATCATTACTCTCTTGAATGATACAATAAGTCAATTTGGTTTTGACTTGTAACTGAAATGTTATTCAGTGAAAAGTAGTCAAGGCCATATACGCCAGATTAGGGGGGAAAATCAAAGTATTGTTATTTCCAGAAGAAAATCAAGGGATGGAATATCTTTTTAAAAAATATTTTATTTTTCAACCTTCCAATATGGACTGAAGACACATCTCTCCAAGAATCGTCCAAACCATCAGTGGCAGATGGGGACTGCTGAGACATCCAGCTTGAGCAACTACTGGGGTTTCAGCCTCTTCAGACTATAGACTGCCATTGTTGGACTACCCAGGCTGTATCATGGAGGCCAGTGCAGGAAGATCAAGACAGGATGCAGTGCTTACTAGACCTCATTTGGTGACCATGGGAAGGGAAGACCCAGTGTGGAGCACAAGGGTAGGACTGATGGTTGTTTGGGCTTGGTAAGGAGGAGCTTTCAAACAATTCCTTAAGGAAAACATGACGTCTTTCAGCCTAATAAAGAAAAAATATAAAAAAAAATCATAAGCTAAAGATGCTAAAAGTCATAATCTTGATATATGTGTGGCATGCATATATGCATATTTTGGAGTGATGCAAATTGGAAAGAACAACAACAACAATAACAAAAGACTGGGTCAAAGAACTGACTGAAATGGTGAACTTTTGCCCCCAAAAGTAAACCTCTGCATCGAAAATTTTAAAAGAGACTGAGAAAAAGATGAGAAACATGTTTGGCAGAATGTATGAGCTCTGGTGGGGTTTTGGTGGCAAAGAAGGGGGAATTGGTCTAGATTTGATTGGGAAATGTATGAAATGCACAAAGCTTCAATAAAAAATTGGCTTCAAAAATTATTTTATTTATTATTTTTTGCTTTATGTGTATGAATGTATTGCTTACATGTAGTTAGATGTTGTGCAATGCCTGTGAACATCAGAAGAGAGCATCAGATCCTCTGGAACTGGAGTTATAGATAATTGTTAGCTGCCATGTGGGTGCTGGGAACTGAACCTGGGTCTTCTGTGAGAGCAGACAGCACCCTTAACTGCTGAGCCATCTTTCCAAGCTCTGAATATCTTTTCTTTCTTTTCCTTTTTGCTTTTATTGAGAACATAAAGAATAGTTGAAGTAAATCACTCTAAGTATGGCACACTTACCCCTGTGCAGATGTTATTAGCAAGCCAGTTGTCTGGGAATTGAGAATGTGCCACCCAGGGAGGAAGTTCCTTGCTGCATGAGGCCCTCCGTAGGAGTGTGGCAGTTAGCACTTAACCCCAGAGGGTCTCAGAAATGGAAATTCTTAGCCTACACCTTGGGATGCACAACCCAATCCATGTCACTTACCACTAAGGATAGGGATGAGGGCAGTGAACTAAGAGATTGATTCGCTTCCTCTGGGTTCTCTTGGAAGCACAGCTACAGATGGATATTCTGGTATAAGGAGTTTACTGAGGTGATATGAGGGATCAGCAGTCCAGATGTGAGGAGAGATAACAATGGCAAGTCAGGAAAGTCATCTCATCAAACACTCCTGCTCTGATAGGCTTGACCATAGCCTCAATGGGAAACTGTAGGCAAGACCCCTGAATAGCCTTACCTGAGAGGTTGAATAACTTCTGAAATGTTAGTTCTCTAGGGCCTTTTATTCCTCCTGTTTGGGGCAGAAAAGTTTCCCCAAATTTCAGAAAAAAAGTGGCACAGAGACTGGCAGTTGGACTTTGGTTAGCAGGTACTGAGGAAGCAAGACCCTATAGATTTCGATGAGGTACTCATCAAATGACCCAGCCCAGTCATTTGATCACAGCCTCTCAGAAAGCCTTTCCTTGCTTCCAGGAGGATGGGAAAGGTTTGGGGGCTCAAGCAGAGGAAGCACTGCCTACCTTTGTTTATAATTTTATTGAACATTTAAATTTTTAGACAATATAATTTGAGGGTATTTCATTCCCTCCTCTACCTACCTCTCCCCTACTGCTCCCACCCAATTTAATATACTTTATTATACATATAATAAGGCCTATAGAGTCTCACTTGTGTCCCCACATGTACTTCAGTGTCATCCCATCCACTGGAGTCTTCTTAACTTATCAAGAATGACATCCTTGATAGAGACTGACTTCCTCCCCACCCCAGCTCTAGCACCCATCAGTTACTCAGGTGGGGAGGAGTTTCTTACTTCCCCACATCTTTAGTGGTATTCTGCCTGGTTTGAACTTGCACAGGGCTTAGGCTTATGCATGCTGTCACCATTGCTATAAGTTCATATGAGTAACTGAATAGCGCTTCTGGAAAGCTTATTTCCCTGTGGTTATCTGCCACCTCTGGCTACTATGTAGTCTTTCAGACCCTTCTTCCACAATGATCCCTGAGCCTTGGGAGGCATACAGTAGATGTCACTATCCTGCTTAGGATTAAGGACTATGCAACCCCTTGTTTTCTGCTCGTTGGCCAATTTTGGGTTTCTGTGTTAGTCCATATGCCTTTTTTGCCCATCATCCATCCCCTGCTTCTTCTGCTGTGTGGGCTAGGTTTAAAAGCACAAGATGGTTTGGTCTCTACATTGCCACTGAAGAGAGTGTAGATGGGACATGAAAAGTGGGATTAAGGAGACTTTGGTTATGGCCTCCTGTGTACTGATGCAAACCCTTGGCATAAATAACTTCCTTTAGATGTATTTTTTGAATTGATTGCTTCCCAAACATCCATTTCTCAACAAATAACAAACATACAATGCTTAGGATAAGCTAAAACAAATTGGGAGAAATTTGGGAGTGTTAATTCACTTTCCTCTACCTCCAAGGAAATAGATTCCTACTCTCATTGGAGTCCACTGGAGGTCTATCTCTTTATGGGTGTGGAAGTTAATAATCTCTTAATAAGGTTTCAACACACACAATCATGCCTTGGCCTTTTTTTATGCCTTGGCCTTTTATCTGAACTTTTTCTTCCATTTTCTTCTCTCTTACTGAACATTCTAAAAGCTGTAAGGCGTTCTGCTCTGGGCTGGTGTGGGAAGAAAGAAGCCCCCCAATACTATGAAATGGTTTCAGTAGTTTACATTAAACTGCAGTTGAACCTCAAATGACATACTTTTTTTTTTTTTTTTTTGAGACAGGGTCTTCCTGTAGCCCTAGTTGTCCTGGAACTCACTGGATAGACCAGGATGGTCTTGAACTCACAGAGATACGCCTGCCTCTCCCTGAGTGCTAGGATTAAAGGTGTGTGCCACCATGCCTGATAAACCTCAAATGGCATACTTTCTACTTACCGATATGTATATCTCCAGAAATGGTATAAATGAAGCTTGTCCACCCTAAAAAAAAAATCAGAAACATTAAAACATTAGTGTGCATGCCATAGGAACCAAGTATATATTTACATATTAATGTACTCATATTTATCACATATATACTTTTATTTATATTACATATAATAAAACATATGTAACAATAAAAGAAAATTTGAGGGTGAATGTAGGAAGATCCAGTTTGAATTGGGGCTAGTGCTCAGCTAGCATCCCTCAGGGCACCATGTGGGTGAGAGTCATATGATTTCTCTAACCCCATTCCAGGAAGGAGCAAGCAATGTGGCCCAGATGCATGACACTAGGAGGAGCAGCAGTATGCAGTGGTGTGGAACTGGGAGTCTGTGATTGGCTCTGGGAACCGACATCATTTTGCTTATAAAAGCAAGCTGTAGCAGGCAATAAATTGAATTCTCCATTACCATCATTACACAGAATTCCCGGCCATTATTTTTCCATGCGTACAGGCTGAAGCAGGCCTGAATTTCGTTCGAGTAACCAGTGGGTTGGACAGCGGTCCTTCAGACCACCAACCGGGATAGCTGATGTGGGTGAAGTGAATTGTGAGTGGGCATAGGCTGAAGATAGGCAATCAGCCATCAGCCTGAAATTCCTGTCCAGGGGCCAGCAGTCTTTGGGCAGGTGGGAAATCCCAGCCAAGAGTGGGAAACGTTCCATTGTTCCAGGCTAAGGGCCTGAGTTGGAAGTATCTCTCAGGTCGGGTTATGGAAGTAACCGACTGACCTCTGCGCTGAGGGGTCAGTTCCTCACAGTGTCTGCAAGGTGGGCACTGTGCTCCCCTTCCCTTAGCAGGACCGCGCTGTACCCACTCGTGGCAAGAGAAGCTCTTACAGGTGAAAATCTTTTATTTTCTTTTAGATACATATTTTAAGGTTCTGTGAGCTGTTCATAATACATATTTTCTCTATCCTTTCTCTCTGTTTCACATGCACATGCATACACGCACACACACACACACACACACACACACACACACACACACAAGCATGTGTACACAAACACTTCTGAACCTAAAGGACTTGCCCCTCATATTTCAGGGCCACCCAAAGTAGGCGCTCTAAAGTTCACTTTAGCCATGTATCTATTAGCCAAAAACTTGTTTCCCTTTTAAAAGATTTGTTGGATTTTTAAAATTATGTGTATGTTTGTGTGTATATGCCCACAGAGGTCAGAATGGACCATCAGCTCCTTTACAACTGGAGTTTCATGTACTTGTGAACTCCCCCATGTGAGTGTTGCCTTCCAAACTTCAGTCCTTGGATAGGGCAATAAGTATTTTTGTATGTTGAGCCATCTCTCCAGCTCACAATTTGTTTCTTACAGTTCCGTTATCATGCTATTAACTACAATACTCCAGTCTAGGTTTATCTTCTGTTTGTCATAATTGTAGGTAGGCAGAAGTGTGAATAATGGTACAAGCTAGCCGCTCTCTATTTAGTAGAATTCTACTTTTAAGGGAACACATTCTTTTTTTATGTCCTAAAAGAGCACACATCAAAAACAGAGATCCAAAATCTTTGGGCATTAATGGGTTTCATATGGCCTGTGACCTCTCTGGAATTGTCCATAAAATTTTTTAAAGCAAAAAAGTACAGTGCACTCAGCCGATTCCTGCTATGACCCATGGAGCTAAGAGCTCAGGACCAGAAACAGCCTATCCTTGGCACTGTTGGCAGGAGCACCTTATTTTCATAGTTTAGGCACTGTAACCATAGCTCAGAAAAGTTTGTGTTTCCACTGATAGAATGACAGTCAAAATAGAATGATAAGCGGTTGTAGAGATGGCTCAATGGTTAAGAACATTGGCTACTTTCACAGAGGACCAAGCTTCAGTTCCCAGCACCCATATGGTGCCTAAAAATCATCTGTAACTCCAGTTCCAGGGAGCAATGTCCTCTATGGGCATTACACGACATGGGTGCACTTACATACATGCAGGCAATACTATCATATGCATAAAATATTTAAAAAAAATAGAATGATGACATCACTCCACATGCCTTCAGTGGAAAGATCCAGAAAGGATATGAAGGGCAGAATTCACAGCTGGATGACAGGCCTCTGACTGGTCTTTACACAGAAGTCAACCATATGGTGACAGAGTAAACAAATGCAGAGAATAAGGAGGCCAAATATACTTACTCTAAGGATGTAGCTACAATGTTAAACATGTTGAAATACAGGAGTGGGACAAAGACAAAATTGTTATGGACAGAATTCAACATAAATTTGGTACCTTGTGAAAATCTGAAGGAAGGCCAAAGAAACACTCAGATGGATTCCAGAGGCTTTTTTTCGTCCTCTTATTCTGTTCTCTAAGCTTTCATTTTTCTTTTTTATATGTATAGGTATGTGTGTAGGTATGAGTGTGCATATGTGTATAGGTATGTGTGTGCATATGTGTGTAGGTGTGTGTGCAGGTGCACATATCTGTGTGAGTATATACATGTGCATATGCATATGGAGGCTAGAGGTCAACCTCTGGTATTGTTCCCCAGGGAGTTATCTATCCACTTGTTTTTTTAAGATAAGGTCTCTCACTGTGCCTGAGGCTCACAGATTAGATTAGGCTGGTGGCCAGCAAGCCGCAGGGATTTTCTTGACTCTACCTCCCTGGTGCTGATATCATAAGTGCACCCCATTGCAAGCCAGTTTTTACTGGAATACATTTAAGACCTCTGGAAGTAATGCTGTCTCATTCATAGCCCATTCACTCATTTCCTTCTTCACTTAGTCTTCCATAATTTATCAAACCTCTATGATTGGTAAACACCCTGAGTGTAGGTACAAAGTTAAATAGGATACAATCAAGTGGCAGGACATTAGGGTAGAGAGCTCAGGGCAGATGCTGAAAACACAACAATCACAGACCCATTCTTGTGTGTATGGTCTAAGTTTCTCTCTCTTTTAAAATATAATATATTTTTAAATATAATATTTTACTGTCTTTGAGGATTTCTTACAATGTATTTTGTTCATATCCACCATTACCCATTTCTCTCTTTTCTAATGGATGATCAATTTTTCTATTCCTGCTTATCCTGATTTAGAATTATACTCTACAACTAAATCCCTTTCTTCTCTGCTTAAAAAAAGCATTTGAGGGGGGCTGGAGAGATGGCCCAGCGGTTAAGAGTGCCGACTGCTCTTGCAGAGGACCCGGGTTCGATCCCCAGCACCCACATGGCGGCTAAAAACCGTCTTTGACTCCAGTTCCAGGGAAATCTGAGACCCTCTTCTGACCTCCACGGCATTGCATGTCATGGGTGCACAAACCTGCATGCAGACAGTACATTCATACACATAAAAAATTAAATAAAATTTGCCTGAGCAGGGCAGGGGGGTCAGGACCAGCCCGCCACTGGTCCAGGAAGGTAAACTTGGGGCATTGACCCACGGGTGCAGGACAATTGATTTGCTGAGTTGTGGCAGAGGGGGCCAGTGACTGGCGGACTAAAAAGGAGAACTATAGACCCATCTCCCTAATGAACACAGATGCCAAAATTCTAAATAGGATACTGGCAAATCGCATACAGACCCACATCAAGAAGATCATCCACCATGACCAAGTTGGATTCATACCAGAGATGCAGGGATGGTTCAACATACGAAAATCAATAAATATCATAAGCATATAAACGGACTGAAAGACACCCACCATCATCTCAATTGACGTGGAAAAAAAAGCATTTGAACAAAATCCAGGCATCCGTTCATGTTTAAAGTCCTAGCAGGAACTGGATTGGAGTGGGAGGATCATAACTTAAATGTTAACCATAGCCATATACAGGAAACCCAGCCAATATCATCCTAAATGGGGAAACGAAAGAAGCAACATAGTGCTTGAATGCTTGCTAGGCAAATAAGGCAAGAAAGGAAATTAAAGGAGTTCTAATAGGAAAAAAGAGGAAGTCCCAAGCTATCCCTTTTTGCCTGTGATATGATTGTCTACCTAAGGGAGCCTAAGAACTCCACCAGGAAACTTCCCTAAAACGATTAAGAGCTTTCCCGTAAGGTGGCAGGATACAAATAAACTAGAAAAATCAGTGCCCTTCCTACAACCACAGTAAGGCAGGCTGAAGGAGGACTACGAGGAGACCTTCCACTCACAATAGCCTCCAAAAACAATAAAATCCTAGGAACAAACCTAACCAAAGACACCAAGGACCTCTACATACAAAAATTTTAAACCTCTGAAAAGGAAATTAAAGAAGAATCAGAAGGTGTACAAACCTCCCATGCTCGTGGATTGGAAAAAATAATATAGTAAATTGTCCATTCTACCTAAACTGTGTATACAGATTAATGCAATCCCAAATCAAAATACCCAAGACATTCTTCACAGGTTTGGGAAAAAAGTCCTTTATTTAATTTGGAAAAACAAAGACCCCGAATAGCCAAAAGGAAACTACTGGGCGAAAAGAGCAATACGGGGGCATCGTTCTACGAACATCAAACTATACTACAGGGCTATAGTCATAAAGACAGCTTGGTTCTGGCAAGCACAAAAACAGACCAGTTTGACCAATGGAATAAATGGGAAGATCCAAATACCTTGGTCACATACAATTTCAGCCATCGTATTGATAAGTTGAGGCAAGAAGACACATTGGAGAAAAGACAGAATCTTCACAAGTGGTGTTGGCAAAACTGGATCACCACCTGTAGAAGAATGAAAATTAACCCCTCCCTCTCACCTGTACAAAAAGTCAATTCCCAAATGGAGTCAAAGACCTCAGCTGTGAAAATCCAATTCTGGAGGTGATAGAAGAGAATTTGGCAGCAGACTACAAGATGTAGGTTTAGCAAAAGACTTCTTAAATCAGAACAGCAGCTGCAACAGAAATATAGGGTCGTCAATTGACAAATGGGAAGCTCATTAAAACACAAAAGCTTCTGTACAACAAAGGAAACATAAGAAGAGACAGTGAAGAGAACCCACAGAATGGGAGGAAACCTTCACAGCAGATACATCCGACAAAGCATTAAATTCCCCAGGTAATAACAGCTACTGAATAACAATTACTTTGGGATTGTTATAAATAAATGTTCTCTATAATTTTCCTGTCATATAGTATCACCTGGTAGCAATCTTTTTCACCTATAGGAATGATTTATTTAAAAAATAAAGTTTGTTCCCAAGTTAATCACATACATAACCCAAAACAGCATGGATGGAACTTGATGAAATTCTGTGCCTTGGATTCCACCCTATAGGTATAATATAAATTAAAACTGCTTTTTTGAGACTCATGGGTCAAAAAATAAAACTAAAATAAAAAAAAAAAAAGGGGGATATAGATACGAAACTTTTTGTCAAAAAAACCTTGCAATCCAAAATCTAAAACTAACTATGGGAAAGGATTTATATGGTTCCAACAGGCCGGAGTATCACCAACGTATGGCTGAAGAAAAAGAAAATGCAGCTTGCAGTGAGTAAGGATGTACCAGAAAAGTGCCAGCAAAGGATTGACTCTCTGGGCGATTGAAGGGAAGAAATGCCTCAGATTGCTGCAGATCCCCTCTGGAATCCTACTAGTAAAAACGATTTTTTAAATGAATCCTAACGAAGCTTATCTTCTTGGTGCCTGGAAAGGTTTTATACAGAGACTTTTCTTACTCCCCCCCATAGAATAAGGAGAAATATGAATGTTATGATGAGTTCGTTCTCCAGCTGTAGATTGGAGCCAGCTCTTATAGAGGTATTCTCTTGTAAAAATCGGTAAAACTGCCTTCCTTTAATTGACTAATGGACATAGACACTCTGAAAAGGATTATTCCTATTCAGAATCAAATATGCTAAAGTCTCCTAAGCTATGCACTTAAGCAAAATATATTAAATACAGGAGCTCTGACATCAAAAATGGCTTATTCTACCAAGGAGATGCTGGCCAGGGGATCCAAACCCCCACAAAAGGTAAAGGCTCCTTGCCTCCATGGGATAATCTGCAGGAAGAGAGGCGATACGGCCCTGCTGTTGAAAACCTGATAAAAACATGGAAAAGATGTATGGAGACGCACTTGCAGCAACGATGGTCTCTGGAATGCCAGAGAGTGTTACAAAGGCCACTAACCAATAAAGCAAATATAGGTCTCCTTGAGTGCAGCAAGACTCCTCCGTCAAGCACCAGCTACACCCCTCACCTGCCGGAAATACTGTGCAGCAGCTGGCAGCCATATTCTTGTATATCCCAAATCTAAATTGGCTATCAGCTTTCTCCTTTGAGGAATAATCCACGGCTGATGCACAAGCTTGCATCCTCTAACGGTTAGGAGATGTTATAAAAAACACGAAGACCCTGTCATATTCAAGAGAAAAGTAATTCATGGATTAACATACCAATCCAAACATCTGTATCTATAACAAAGTAACCTCATAACAATTTTAGTGGATGTTTAAATACCTATATACTCTAAATGCGCGTGCTTCATTAGTAGGAATCGAAAGCTTAATATTTGATACTGTTTAAATACCTATATATCTATTACATGTGTTTCTTTAGTAGGATTGAAAAGGCTTTATGCTGGACAAGCTGGCAGCCCCATGAAAGAAAACAGCCAGAATTGACTAGAGACCAAGACACAGCTCCAGAGAAAGTAGACTGTTTTGCTTCTCATCCACCTCTGCCCCTTTTCTAAGCCTAGGGAACAATCTGCGGAAGAGGGGGCGTGGTAGAATGTAAGGGCTGCGATTGGGGTGAATGGTGAAACTACAACAATATAGACTGGACACTCATTTGATCACCTTGATTGAACATACAAACCCCCCCTGCTGGATGGTGGGACCCATGAGCTATGTGGGTTTGGGCACAACTGCTCGCAAATTGGCTTTACATGAAGGATGCTTGTACTCACAAATTATCACTTATTGTTAAAAAAATGAAAACAAAACAAAACAAAACAAAAAAACAGATGCAGAAAATTTATGGCAGAATGCATGATCTGGGATGGGTAGGGGTGGAGTGGGGGGAAGAGAAGGGGATATATGCCTGAACTGAATTGGAAAATGATGTATGAAATACACAAAGCATCAATAAAAAGAAAGAAAAAAAAAGTAAATAAAATTTAAAAAATCGAATTAAGTTAAATTATTAAAAAAGCATTTGAGTTTAAATGGTTGAAATTTATTCTTCTAAGTGTAGATGGCTTTATTTCTCTGGTTATATTAATAAAGATGTAATACATTATTTTAAGAATACAAAAACATGGAAGTTCTAAACCGTAAATCTTTCTTTAACCCACATATCTATGGTAACATATTGTAAACAATTCAGTATTTGTTGTGGGAGTTTTGTTCCTTTTATAGTATACAGATTATTTGCTTAAAACTTAGAAAAAACTCAATTGTTTTCAATACCTTTCCATATCAAAACAGAGAAGTAACTCAACCTTAGAAATACTACTTTAGCATTGCCTTGTCATTATGGGATTTCATTTATATAATCAATCCTCACTTCATAATTTCAAGGCATTAAAAAGGTAATGATTTCCTATATTTTGCCAAACCTCAAAGCTCTTAGTTGTTCAACTGAGTTTTGACTTTGGGTCATTTAATTGTCCTAATCTCATTTCTCCTTCACTTCCTGCCTTATTCTGTAAACAAATATCGAGTCCACAAAAATGGCTTAGGTCTATTTTCTTTCCTTTGAAACTCTTTGTACAAAATCGAGAAGTACAAAATATTTGCTTCAAGGAGCAGGCAAATTATTTTCTTGGGAGCATTCACCTGTTTTTGCTCCTTGGTAAAGTAGTCTCCCAGGATATTCAGCATCTTTGCCATTATACTACAACTCACATTGCTGGTTGGAAAGTACAGAGCCTTAGAAGTAATGGAATAGGAACAGTGGTGCAATCCCCTTTTTATCTCCTTAGCATAGTGTTCATTTATATGTGTTTCTATTAAGCTTTGTTTAATTTCCATTAAGCACTGCTTCTGGAGACTTCCAAAAAGGAAAAGAAATGTCAAATAGGCTGAACGCATACTATATGTTTAAGAAGAGACATATTTTGCTAAAATACTTGTTTGCTAAAAGCAGGACTCCCCTGTGAGGTTTTTCAGGACCTTCCTTCTTTCCTTCCTTCCTTCCTTCCTTCCTTCCTTCCTTCCTTCCTTCCTTCCTTCCTTCCACTTTCCACTTAGTTTTATGGCCTTCATTAGGAATCTATACCATCTTCAATATTTTTCTACTCTGTCAGAGGTCACATACCCTATATCTTCCTTTCTTCCACAAATACATTTGCTAAGCTACTGTCTCTGCAGCTGGGAAGCTCTTCGCTTCTCTTGAGCAATAACAAATAAAATGAGTTGAGATGAAGATCATATTTTTCTTCTGGCCCCCTAGGACAGTTAAGTCAGTAACACATAGAAGTTAGACCTCCTTTAGCCAAACACAAAACAAATGTACAACGTGGCTTTTAAATATGTAAATCATTTTCTGTGGCATTTGCTCTCATTCCCAGGGAGGATCCTAATTCTTAAAAATATCCTTACTGAAAGATTTCCTCAGCCCACATTCCTTGGCTTAAGTCAGCCTATTTTTCTCCTGTCTTCATTTAGAGTTCATTAGTCGAATGAATTTACAGCTATCCATATATATATATATATTATTATATTATATTATATATATGAAGATTACAGAAAACACTGGCAGTGCTGACCAACCAAATTCCTGACAGTTTGGGAGAGGAAAGGGCAATGGGCTAAGAACGGAATGTACCTATCTCCAAACTTGGAGTCACAGTGTTTGCCAGACCCCAAAGCAGCCTTGGCTCCTAAGAGCCTGCATTTAGAAGTCTCTACATTCAAGTTTTTTAGGCAGTTCCCTTGCAAAGTACCTGGGGCCTGGCCTCTTTTGACAGGAGGCACAAGTGTCTGGTTCTTCACTCCTCCTCATCATCATCCCATTAAGTTGCTTTTCAATTTTGAAATAATTTTTGACATATGGTAATTTTTTCAAAATAGTAGGGAGATTATTGTATACTGTAAGCCAGCACCTTCCCAATCCATTTCACTATTCTGCTGTAAATAGGCTATTCCTTTTTCCTTTCAGAGTAATTTGCACATATGATGCTTCTTACCCTGAAATAATTTTCTGGTGTTTATCCTAAAAATAAGGTTATTTTTCCTACAAAGCCACAGTGCTCGTATAAATCCCTTCAATGGCTTTCTGTTCTCCTCAATACAAACTCAAACTCCTGACTCTTGACAGATTGTTCTCTATGGAGTTACAACCTCTTCTCTAGGCTTCTTGGGGCTCCGCTTACTCTACCTCCATATTTCACTTGTACTTAGGAAGCCCCTTCTGGAGAGTGGAAGAACAGGCAGCAGTAAACCTTAAAGAGGGCATTGGGGAACCACAGAAAAAATGAAGTCACCAGGGACAACCACCAAATAATCACACAGTTAAACAAGCAGAAAGGAGGGGAGCACACTCTACAAACTTCTTCCTTTCCTCGTTTATACTATCAGGAAAGAAGCACTATATATATGTTTATATGATTTTTATTTTTCATAAAATGAACACCCAGCACTTAGGAGCTACTTTAACAAATTTCAGTTCACTTTCCTTGCTACTTTCCTCAACATGTATATAGGTAAGCATGTTATACACTTGTAAAATTATGTTATTGATTATTTTTATTTTATGTTTATGAGTGTATTGCCTGCATGCATGTAGGTGCACCTACATCGTGCAATCCCCAAAGAGGTCAGAAGAGAGCTTGTGATCCCCTGGAACTGGAGTTACAGATGGTTGTTAGCTACCATGTGCATGCTAAGAATCAAACCTGGGTCCTCTGCAAGAGCAGCCAGTGCTCTTAACTACTGAGCCATTTCTCCAAGCCCTTGTTAAACACTTCTAATGGGGCTGTTACCCAGGCCAGAAATGAATCCATGCACCCCACAAGACTAAGCCAAGTAGTCTTCTCTTAGATCGTACAATACACTAAGCTAATATTCCCAGAGTTAGTGTTACCCAGAACACAGCCAAGAACTCTGCAATTACGGCTGTTTCCCAAACACTGTATACAACTATAAAATGAGAAAAAATTCCTCCAGTAGCAGCAACAGCAATAGCAACAAGACCCTTATGGCTTGTAGGCTTTTGTATCTCACTTAACACTGCAGTTTAGAATTGTTAACTTTAGGTTGGATCTTTTCATGGTAGAGCAAGTGGCAGCTCACTATAAGACATAAATGCTAGCTAAGAACAGATATTGAACTCTCATAACTAAATTTAAACAGCAAGAGAAAGAGAGCTCACTAAAGTTCCATTAATTGATTGAGTATGGAATAGGATGGCAGGTGAGACTCAGCAAGAATCAGACTTAGTGGATTAAAATCTCAGCCTCAATATTTGCTACTCAAAGGATCTTGAACAATTTACTTAACCTCTCTGTTCCCCAGTTTCCTCATGTGAAAATTAAATAATCATAGTCTCTTGAGGGACACAAGAATTGTAGGTGTTAATACTAGAAGAACTCCTATAACAGTTTCTGGTAAGCAGTAAGCACTTAATATTAGTTATGATTACTAGTATCATAACAAGGTGATTCATTTAGTTGCAAATATCCATGTTCAAGACAGTCTTTATCCTTGGACTGTTCTTTCATGTGCTCTCTCTCTCTCTCTCTCTCTCTCTCTCTCTCCTTTCTTCTTTCTTTCTTTCTTTCTTTCTTTCTTTCTTTCTTTCTTTCTTTCTTTCTTTCTCTCTCTCTTCCTTCCTTCCTTCCTTCCTTCCTTCCTTCCTTCCTTGCTTCTCTTGCTTCCCTTCCCTTTCTTTTCTGCTTCCTCTTCTTCCCTCCCAAGCCCCTTCCTCCCTATTTCCCTCCCTCTCTCCCTCCCTCCTTGCCTCCCTCCTTCTCTCTCCCTCCCTTTCTAAGATAGAGTCTAAATAGCCCAAGATGGCTTCGAACTCACTGTCTAACCTAGGCTGACTTTACACTCAAAGCAACCCTCCTGCTTCTGCCTCCTGAGTGCAGGGATTGCAGGCATGAAACAATATATTCAGGTTTCTGTGACTGGCTTTTTTTGTGTGTGCCACATTTTCTTATTTAAGCATACATTTAAAAATGCATTTGTAGGGGGATAGAGAGATGGCTCAGTGGTTAAGAGCACTGACTGTTCTTGCAGAGGACCCAGGTTCGATTCCCAGAACCCACATGGCAGCTAAGAACCATCTTAGACCAGGTGTGGTGACACATGCCTTTAATTCCAGCACTTGGGAGGCAGAGGCAGGCAGATCTCTATGAGTTCAAGGCCAGCCTGGTCTACATATAATGAGCTCCAGGCCAGCTGGAGCTACAGTCTCAAAAAAAAAAAAATGCAATCGTACATCGCCATGCATGAAAAACATCTCCATCAAAAGATATAAAATTTCAGTTCATTAGTATAAGTTCAAGATATCTATTTTTTCTAATATGGTGACTAAAGTTAACAACATACTGTATTCTTAACAAAATTATGTTTTAATCATAAGAATTATATCCCATGTGAAGTTATACTATGTTACATAGCTAATTTATTCATTCCACACTGTATCTCAACGTTCAAAAATCATGTTGCTACATGGGTAAGTAGGTTCAATTTTACTGGTCAATTAAAAATCATTTTTTAATTTTGGTTTTTTTTGGTCTTTTCGAGACAGGGTCTCCCTGTAGTCCCAGCTGTCCTGGAACTCACTCTGTAGACCAGGCTGGCCTTGAACTCACAAAGATCCGCCTGCCTCTGCCTCCCGAGTGCTAGGATTAAAGGCGTGCGCCACCACGCCCGGCTAAAAATCATTTTTAGAGAGCGGTGGAGATGCGGCTCAGTGGCAGAGCAATTGTCTAGCTTACACAAGGCCCTGGGTTCTAAGGCCAGCATAGAAAAAAGTCACAAATGAGAGGTTAAAAGAACTTCTCATTTCTGAGTCTTTGGCCACATGAAAATTGTGTTGTACTTTGAACCACAGTGGTATTGTTTTTCTAATTTCATTTCTATTAATGTGATAAAATACTCCAACAAAAAGCAATTTAGGAGAGAAAGGATTTATTTAGCTTACAATTCTAGGTTACACTCCATCATTGCAAAGAAGTCATAGAGGCAGGAGCTTGAGGCAGCTGGCCTTATCACATCCATAGTGAAGACCAGAGAGAAATGAAGGCACCCATGCTGCCTGATTGTTTATTTGCTCTCAGCTAACTTTGCTCACTCTTACACAGTTCAGGGTCCAACCCATGAAATGGTATGGCCAACAATCGGGGTGGGTCTTCTTACCCCAATTAGCAATCAAGACAATTTCACAGACAAGCCAATAGGCCAACCTGATCTAGATAATTCCTAATTAAAGCTCTCTTCTCAAGTGAGTCTAGGCTGTGGCAAATTCACAGTTAAACTGAAGAGCAAACTAGTCAACTCTAGGATGATCCCATAGTTTCTGCCTCCTGGTGATGCCATATTAATAATGGCAATCCAAACCCATCTTTGTGAGTGCTAGCTGCACCTGGTGGCTTTCTTCTAATCAGTACAATATACAGAAATGACAGGCTGTCACTTCTAAGACTCTTCATTCTCTTTTGCTCTCTCACATGTGTGCCTGATGTGGCCAAAAGCCATATGTGCTGTACTGTTAGAGGCCCATGTGGCAAGGAACACAGAACAAACTCCACCAGCAAATCCTGCCAATAATCACATGACCATGAGCTTGGAAGTGTTTCCTTCTCAGTGTAGCTGAGGATGACAGAGACATTGGCTGACACCTTGATTACAGCATTGTAATCATTTCTGGAACAGAGGAGAAAGCTGTGGTGTGAGATAATACATGTCATGTTAAAGTGTTAGGCTCCAGGTTAATTTGTTATACAGCCATATAGCTAACCAATACAATAAGATTTATCAAAAGGCATCCTAAGCACCAGTACACAGCATTAAAATCTACTTTTTGAATTGAATGGGAAAGAAGTGGTTCTTTTCCTGTCTTTCTCCATTCGATGTCAAACACAGAAGTCAATATATACTAACATTGTTTCAAGATGGCACATGAGCTTCCTATTGCCACTGCAAGAATCATAGTGACTCTACACATTTTATGTAAAACAAATGTGGACAACAGCGATTTATATCTCCATTTAACTCAGATGCATTACCGTTTTTATCAGAGCCTGTAAACCAACGTTGTTTAATATACATATATTTACTTTTACTAAGTCCTAAGACACCATGTTTCCTGTAGACAGTGTCTAGGCAAAGCTGGGTACTTGTTGAACTCACATCAATTATATATGCATTAATCGAATATACGCCCGTGTCCCTCTCCCACCCCTCCCCCTTCCCAATTCACCATTTCAGTCCGTTTTCTGATGCAGTCTTTCTGTTGTTGTTCTCTTACTATGCATCCCTCTCCACGAGAAATATTTATATCTGGTTTATTGGTACTAGCATCCACATATGAGGGACACCATTTGTCGTTTGTTTTTCTGGGACTGTGTTACTTCACTTAACATAATGTCTTCTAGCTCCATCCATTGGCACATACAAATGTTCTCTATAATTTTTCTGTTGTACAGTATCACCTTGTAGCATTCTCTTTAAGATGATTTAACATAAAAATTAAGTTTGCTTCCCAAGTTAATCATATATAGTCACCCAAAACAACATGGGTGAATTTGATGAAATCTGTGCCTTGATTCCACCCTATAGTTACGTATAATACAACTGTCTTCTGGAGATTCATGGGTTAAAAAAAAGGGGGGGTAGATGGGGGGCCGGGGGGGGGGGGGGGGGGGGGGGGACCGACGGGGGGAGTGGGAAAAAATGAAAGAAAAGAAAGGAG
>VZQC01011351.1:312749-323667 GCA_009823505.1 Rhizomys pruinosus
TATAAAAAAAAGAAATTCTAAAAAAAATAAAATATTTTTAAAAACAGGAGTATCTACAAAATCACTTATCTGTGCTTACCCCAAATGTGCAAATTTTAAAAAGTAAAAAAGGCTGGAAAATTATATTTGACTGAGGAAGTCCAAGATCTGATGACTAAACACAATACATGATCTCTAGTTAGATACTGGACCTAAAAAAATTCCTATAACAAACTTTGGATATAATCCATACATTTATTGCTGATCTTTCTAGCTTCTTGATTTTTAAATTTTTTATCTATTATTTTGTGCATTTATATATCTGTGTTTGTGAATGCACAAGTGCCCCAGTGTGCATGCGGAGGTCAGATGACAGCTGTGCAGAGACATCTCACTAGCTAAATATATAACTAAATTAATCTCTTGCAGTGATTATGTAGAGATATCCTTGTGATTAAGAAATAACAAACTATCAGAAGAATAAGCAATTGGAAAATCTGAGTAAAGAGCACATTAAAACTCTGTGTATTTTACTACAACTTTTATGTAAATTTACAATTATTTCCAAATACAAACTTTTAAAGACAGAAGTAGTTTTGTTTGTTGCTGTTGTTGTTTGTTGTTAAAAAGAGTCAAATACTCCCCACCCACTTCCTCCACTCAGTTAGGTTTCATATCAGCATCGTCACCTGAGAGTTCATTGGGGGCTGTGGGGGTTTGGGCACAACAGCCTGCAAATTGGTTTCATATGAAGGATGCTTGTACTCATGGATTATCACTTATAGCTAAAAAAATGAAAAAAAAAACTGAGAGAAAGATGCAGGACAGTTATGGCAAAATGCATGATCTGGGATGGGGTGGGGGTGAGGGGAAGGGAAAGGGAAATATGCCTGAACTGAATTGGAAAATGATGTATGAAATGCACAAAGCATCAATAAAAAAAAAAAAAAGAATCATAGTGACATCATTTTGCTTCTACTGTCATACTTCCTTATCTCACTCTGGCTCACTTGTTTCCTTCTTTGTTATATATAGATTCTTTCTATGACAATGTGCTACCTGGATTATCCAGGATAGTCTCTCATTGTAGTCAGGTTCCATTATTGTGAAAAAATACTGGCGATAATCAGCTTAAAAAGAGGCAAGTTTTAGAGAACAAGAGACTGTAGAGTGTGTGTGCCTGGATAGGAGTCCTATATTAAACCTCACCCACCCACAGCTCAGGGATCATTTCAGAAGAGGGGCAGAAAGATTGTAGCAGCCAGGGTTGGTCCATAAACATAGGGAAGCAGAGGTTTTCAGGCCACTGGAAGCTTGCACATGTGAATTTGAGGCAACAGTGGTGTCCAGCACAAGACCATGCCAAGTCAATCAGACAAGGGCCCAGAATGGAGCAAGGTAAATTGGTTACATGCTAGCTTAAGCCTGGGAACTGCTGGAGACTGATTACTACTGGGTGAGTGAGAGTAGACCTTACTTACGATCTCTAGATAGGCTGACTAGAATCCAGTGGATGAATTTGCACCATAGGACATGTGGATACAAATGCTTGACTGGATAGGATGTAACATGTATGGTGGAATGCATGAGGTCTCTCAAGGGTGGCTATGGAGAGGGAGGAAGGTAAATTTGATTAAGAACTGTTCTATGGAATGTACAAAAGCTCAATAAAATTAAAATATATGTAAACAAAAGCCAATGATAATAATAATATAATTTGTAAACTACAAAAAAGTAGAGTCTGTTTTAGATCACGGTTTTAGAGGTGTCAGTCCATGGCCAATTGCCAATGTTGCTTCTGGGTTTGAAGTGAGATAGTGCAACCTGGTAAGTATGAGTGGAAGAGGAGGCTGCTCCCCTCAGGTCAGCCAGAAAGCAACAAAGGAAAGAGGAGGAGGAGCCAAGGAGTCAATATCTCCTTCAGGAGCACATCCCAAACACCTAACTTCGACTAGGCATGATGTCCTAAAGTTTCCCCCAATTGATAGCACTATAGGCTAAGGATCAAGCTTTAACAAATAGCCCATTAGATGCCATTCCAGACTAAACCACAGAATCATCCATCTCAAGAGCCTTGATTTACTTGCAGCTGAAAATGCTCCCCCACTACCCCCCCATACACTGAGTTTTATGTACTGAGATGCCCGTTGACTCCTGAAGTTCCTCCCTGTGTCTCCACCCCCTGACTGCTGGGATTACATGTCTATATCACTACAAATGGTGCCTTTTTGTTGCTTTTTTAAGAAAGATTCTCAACGTAGTCTAGATTTGCCTCAAATTTGCTATGTAACTAAGGATGACCTTCAACTACTAATCCTCATGTCTTTACCTCTCTCGAGTGTTGGAATTACAGGTGGACATCTCCATACACAGATACAAACTCCCTTTTGACATGTAACACATTTTCAGGTTCTGAAAATTAAGTTATGAACATCTTGGGGGAGGAAGAACAAAGAGTTAGACTATACACTGTCTAAAGAAACTTTGATTATTGATCTATCTATACCATAAAGAAAAGCTATAAGAGAAGGAAAAGGCTCACAGAATGAAAATTTTCTCAAACCATAAGAGTTCTCCATCTTTAACATTCTGAACCATGATTTAAAGCACCTAGATGTAGAAGGGCAGCATAGAATGATGGAGAAAATAAACATAAGGCCAAATGCTGATACATGCAGTCAGAAGACAAAGGGAACATGAAGATCAGGAGGCATAAGTCTCTTGGAAGAGACTGATATTTTCCTAGAAATTTAAATCGATGTCCTTCATGATGAATGATAACAGTGTTATCTGTACATCAGTTTACAGCAAGAAAAGTCAGAGTGCCTTGCAAGAGATGGTAAAAGTCATAGTGCAAAAAAAGAGACCCTGCTTATTTTATTTTAGCCAAGAGCTAATGGGAAAAATGTGTGGCCAATGTGAAAGGAATCTGGTACTGTCAGAAACTCAACAAATTGGATTCTTTGTAAATGATGCATTGTCCAGCTCAATTCCTGATATCAACTGTCTTCCAAATCACCACTGCATGAAACATCTGTTTTCTGCAACATTAGTACAACCCAACGGAAACGTGCCTAGCCTAAAGGAAAGAAACAGATGGTAAAAATTGATTCTAATACTATTTATGGGAAGGAATTCAGATAAAACCTGGTAGGGTTCAGGAAGAATATTTCCAGGCTCCCTTCAACTACATTTCCCTCAGAACATAGCCATTTTCTTGGTATCAGAGGTGGGATGGTAGCACCATATGCTTCCATTTCTATCCAATTAGTCTGGTAATAACACAAGCAAGTCAAAATGAAATTAGACAGCTTATGCCAGAAGCCAAACACAACCCAGACATCCATGTCAAATCTCCTTACCATGAGTAACAGCACCATCAAAATATGATAAACTAAACATAACTTGGACCCAGCCAATGGGTCACACAATGTAAGGAATGTTTGATCAATGAAGCATCCAAATAGAATGAATTTAGATGGTTCTTGGATTTGTGATGGAATTTGACCTAGGAAAATGGTGAAGGAAAAGACGGTGTAACCTTGATTTAAATATGGTAAAAATAAAACACATACTTCATAAACTGGCACTCTTAGTACATCTAAATGCAGATAGCCGAAACTGTTGCATCTGCAAATAAGTAAATGTTTTCTAAAATTTCAATTAACTATATATCAGGCACGGGATAGAAAAATGTCAAACTTTGGGATTTGCCACTTAATTCTATGGCGAGTATGCTCACATAAGAGAGAAAGACAGAAATGGGGAGCTGGAGAAATGGCTCAGGGGTTAAAAGGACTGGCTGCTTTTGATGAGGACCTAGGTTTGGTTCCAAACACCCCCATGGTAACTAACAACCATTCATAACTCCAGTTCTAGAGCACCCAACACCCTTTTCTGATTTCCTCTCATACTGCATGACACTGCACACTAACATACATATAGTCAATACAATCATAGACATAAAACAAAAATAATAAATAAAATATTGATAGAGAGAGGCAGGGAGAAGCAGAGTGAGACAGGGAGACATAGAGAACTCACTATATCTGGAAGCGAGGTCTTGGACAAGACAGATTCATTTAGCTTTTGGGGGTACCTACAACAGGCATATTTGAGGCGGTTTTCCAGAGATGGAAAACTAACCCTGTGCTTCTAAGCTATTTGTTTCTGTAATCCTCCAAAAATGTTGCTGAGAATAAATTTCAGGCTTAAATTTACAATGACAAAATATAATACCAGAGCAATTAAGAAGATGAGCAGATGCCGGGCGTGGTGGCGCATGCCTTTAATCCTAGCACTTGAAAGGCAGAGGCAGGCGGATCTTTGTGAGTTTGAGGCCAGCCTGGTCTACAGAGTGAGTTCCAGGACAGCTGGGACTACAGGGAGACCCTGTCTCGAAAAGACAAAAAAAAAAAAGATGAGCAGAAACACATTCTCATGAACCTTTCCTGCTGATGCAGTCTACAATCTCAAAAACTCTCATACAATACCAACAGAAAGTGAGTTCAATGCTATTGATTGCAAGATGACTATAATTGTTTACAATTAAACAGAGCATTCCTGTTTTCCACTCACTGGAACCTGTCCCTTCAAAACGAATCAATAAATGGAAAGATACAATATCATTCACTGCAGACTAGTTTGCAGTAGCCAAACACTAAAAATAAAGTGAATGACCATTGGCAAGAAATACCTAAATCCATCACAGTAAACTATGGCATAGAATATCTCTGTTTGAGCTGTGCGTGGTAGGGCTCAACTTTAATCCCAGCATTCAGGAGGCAGAGGCAGGTGGATCTCTGTGAGTTCAAGGACAGTCTGGTCTACATAGCCAGTTCCAGGCCAGCTGGGGCTATAGGGAGACCCTGTCACAAAAAGACCAAAACAAACAAACAAACACACAAACAAAAAAGGGACACTGAACTCTACCAGTCCTACAGAAGAAGTCTACAACAAGATCTCTCTGGCCTTAGAAGAACAATCATAGACATATTCAAATAAATCAAAGAATATAAAGAACAAATTAGAGAACTAATGGGAGAGGATGAAAAACTCAGGAAGGAACTAGAAGGAAAGAATGATAAACACCAGAAAGCACTAGAGGGAGAGAATGACAAACTCCGGAAGGAAGTGGAAACACTGAAAAGATCCCAGGCTGAACTGAAAAATGAAACTGACCAGTCAAGCAAGGAGCTACAAGAAGAGAATGACAAGCTCCAAAAGGAAGTGGAAATACTAAAGAAATCACAGGATAAAATGAAAAGGGAAATTGAACATTCATCCAATCAAGAGGAAAGGATAGGGAAAAGCCTTAGAAGCAGACTGGATGAAACAGAAAAAAGAATATCAGACCTGCAAGATAACACAAACCAACTAGAATGTTCAAGTAAAGAATATAAAAAATTAAAAAAGCCATGAAAGTGGAACAACCAGGAAATGTGGGACACTATGAAAAGACCAAACCTCCACATCATAGGGAAAGAGGAAGAAAAAAAAAATCCCAAGACAACAGTATTGATCAAATCTTCAACAGAATAATAGAAGAAAATTTCCCTAACTGAAAAAAGACAAACCCATACAAATACAAGAAGCACAAAGAACACCAAATAGACAAGACCAGAAAAGAAATTCCCCACGCCATATCATAGTTAAAATACTAGATGCTCAAAACAAAGACAAAATACTGAAAGCCACAAGAGAAAAACAACAAGTTACATATAAAGGGAAAACCATCAGAATTACAGCTGACTTCAGTTCAATTCACTGAGTGCAAACTATGAAAGCCAGAAGAACTAGGACCTACCAAAGTATTCCCAGTGCTAAATGACTTTAGATGCCAACCCATATTACTATACCCAGCAAAAATGTCAATTATAGTTGAAAGAGAAACAAAAATCTTTCATGACATAAACAAGATGAAAGAATACATGTCCAAAGAACAAATACTTCAGAAAATACTTGAAGCAATTCAAAGAACAGAGGAAAAGAGAAACTATCCTTAAGCAACTAAAGAGAGAAATTAGCACAAGCATAACAGAGTAAAAACAAACCTAAACCAAGAATGCAAACAAAAAATAATTTGAAAGGAAGCAACACACATCTCTCAATAATAACCTTAAATATTAGTGGTCTAAACTCCCTAAACTCCCTAATCAAAAGACGTAGACTGGGAGAATGGATTAGGAAACAGAGTCCTTCTATATGCTGTCTAGAAGAAACCCATCTCACACTCAAGGACAGACACCACCTCAGAGTGAAAGGATGGGAAAAAATATTCCAAGCAAATGGTACCAAAAAGCAAGCAGGAGCTGCTATTCTAATATCAGACAAAACAAACCTCAGAGTAAAATTAATCAGAAGAGACAAAGAGGGCCATTACATCCTTATCAAAGGAACAATTAACCACAAAGACTTCACAATCTTAAATGTTTATGCACCAAACTCTGGCACATCTAACTTTATAAACATTATGTTACAGGAGTTCAAGACACAGATTAATCCCAGCACACTAATAGTAGAGGACTTCACACTCTACTGAGCCCCTTGGATAAATCAACAGGACAAAAAGTAAACAGAAAAATATCAGAACTGAACAATACAATACACTAAATGGACTTCACAGACATCTACAAAATATTCCACCCAAATACCAGAGAATATACTTTCTTCTCAGCACCTCAGGGAACATTCTCCAAAATCAACCACATATTGGGACATAAGAGAAATCCCAACAAAAACAAAAGGATTGAAATTATTTCACACATTCTATCAGACCACAGTGCAATAAAGCTCATTATGAACACCAGAATAAGCCCTACTAGCTCCAAGAACACATGGAGACTGAACAACACAATCCTGAAAAATGAATGGGTCAGGGAAGAAATAAAGATCAAAATAAAAGTATTCATGGAACTGAACAAAAAAGACAATACAACACAACAAAACTTGTACGATACTTTAAAAGCAGTGCTAGGAGGGAAATTTATAGCCTTAAGTGCCCACATCAAACAAAAAAAAAGAAAAAAAAAACAGAAAGGGAACAAATAAATGATCTGACACTACAGCTAAAAACACTTGAGAGACAACAACAAAACAACAAAAAAACCCCAACAGACAGAAAGAAATATAAAAAATCAGAGTAGAAATCAATGAAATAGAAACAAAGAATCAATGAATGCAAAAGCTGGTTCTTTGAAAAGATAAACAAAATAGACAGACCTCTAGCCCATTTAACCAAAAGATACAGTGAGCAATTCCAAATCAATAGTATTTTTGATGAAAGGGGAAACATCACAGAAGACAAAGAAAAGATCCAGACAATCATATGGGAATACTTCAAAAACCTATGCTCTACTAAATTTGAAAACCTAAGAGAAATGGATGAATATCTGAAATCCTGGGAACCAACAAAGATTAACCAATAAGAGATTGATAGTTTAAACAGACCAATAATATTTGAGGAAATTGAAGATGTAATAAAAAACCTCCCAGCTAAAAAAAAAAAGCGCAGGCCTAGATGGTTTCACACCAGAATTCTATAAAACATTTAAAAAGGTCTTACAGCCACTACTGCTCAAACTGTTCAGAAGGATACAAGCAGAGGGAAACCTCCCCAATTCCTTCTATGAAGCCAGCATCACTCTAATACCCAAACCAGGCATAGATACAACCAAAAAAGGAAACTATAGACCCATCTCATTAATGAACACAGATGGAAAAGTTCTCGACGAAATACTTGCAAATCAGGCCCACATCAAAAAGATCATCCATCATGATGAAATTGGATTCATACCAGAGATTCAGAGATAGTTCAACATACGTAAATCAATAAATATCATAAAACACATAAATGAGGGGCTAGAGAAATAGCTCAGCAGTTAAGAGCACTGACTGCTCTTGCATAGGACCTGGCACACGCATGGTGACTAAGAACTGTCTTTAGTGCTGGCCGTGGTGGTGCAGGCCTTTAATCCCAGTACTTGGGAGGCAGAGGCAGGCAGACTTCTGTGAGTTCAAGTCCAGCCTGATCTACAGAGTGAGTTCTAGGCCAGCTGGGGCTATAGAGAGGCCCTTTTTCAAAAAGACAAAAAACCCCAACACATAAATGGACAGAAAGACAGAAAACACACAATCATCTCAATTGATGCAGAAATGCCTTTGACAAGATCCAACATCCATTCATATTTAAAGTTCTAGAAGGAATTGGACTGAAAGGAACATTCCTCAACATAATCAAAGCCATATATAGCAAACCCACTGCAAACATCATCCTAAATGGAGAAAAATTAGAAGCATTCCCCTTAAAGGCAGGAACCTGGCAAGGCTGCCCCTTATCACCACTCCTCTTCAACATAGTGCTTGAAACACTTGCTAGGGCAATAAGACAAAAAAAGGAAATTAAAGGAGTACTAATTGGAAAAGAGGAAGTGCAAACTATCCATTTTTTCAGATATGATAGTTTAACTAAGGGATGGTAAAAACTCCATCAGAAAACTCCTAGAAACGATTAAGAGTTTCAGTAAAGTGGCAGGATACAAAATTAACCTAGAAAAATCAGTAGCCTTCCTTTACACCAACAATAAGCAACTGGAGAAGAACTATAAGGAGACCTTCCCACTCACAATAGCCTCAAAAAAAAAAATACCTGGGAACAAACCTAACCAAACACACCAAAGATCTCTACAAAAAATATTTTAAACCCCTGAAGAAGGAGATTGAATATGACATCAGAAGATGGAAAGATCTCCCATACTCTTAAATTAGAAAAATTAATATAGTAAACATGTCCATTCTACTCAAATTGATATACAGATTCAGTGCAATCCCAATCAAAATCCCCATGAGTTTCTTCACAGACTTGGAAAAAAATCCTTAAATTCATGTGGAAAAGCAAAAAACCCCAAACAGCTAATGCAACGCTGAACAAAAAGTGCAATACAGGGGAGATTGTTTACCAGACTTCAAGCTATATTCCAGGGCTATAGTCATAAAGACAGCCTGGCACTGGTACAAAAACAACCCCATTGACCAATATAACAAAATTGAAGATCCAAACTTGAGCTCATACAGTTTCATCTACCTCATATATGACAAAAGTGTTAAAAAGGCTCAACGGAGGAAGGATAGCATCGTCAGCAAATAGTGCTGGCAAAACTGGATCACCATTTGTAGAAGAACAAAATTAAACCCTTACCTCTCACCCTGTACAAAAATCAACTCCAAGTGGGTCAAAGATCTCAACATGAAACCCGAAACCTTGAAGGTAATAGAAGAAAAAGTTGGCAGCAACCTACAAGATATAGGTGTATGAAAAGACTTTTTAAATCAAACAGCAGCTGAGCAGCAAACAAGGTCAACAGTTGACAAATGGGACCTCAGCAAAGTCAAAAGCTTCTGTGCAGTGAAAGAAACAATCAAGGAAGTGAAGAGAAAACCCACAGAGTGGGAGGAAACCTTCACCACTGATACATCTGACAGAGCATTAACACCCAGAATATATATATAGACTACTCAAAAAGCAAAGAAGAAAACAAATGACTTACTCAGAAGATGGAGTAAAAAGCTGAACAGAGGCTTCACCAGTGAGAAAGTAGATATGGCTGAGAAACATCTTAAAAAGTGTTCAACATTGTTAATATTAAGGAAATGCAAATTAAAACCACTCCCAGATATCATCTCACTCTGTTAAGACTAACTAAGATCAAGAAAATAAAAGACACCAAATGCTGGAGAGATTGTGGGGAAAGGGAAACACTCATCCACTGCTGGTGGGAATGTAAATGAATACAACCACTATGGAAAGCAGTGTGGAGAACCCTTAAAAGACTCAAAATGAGCCTACCACTTGACCCAGCCATACACTCCTGAGTATATACCCACAAGACTGATCCTACAACAAATATACATGCACATCTATGTTTATTGCAGTTCTTTTCACAATAGTGAAGAGCTAGAACCAACACAAATGCCCCTCAAATGACAAGTGGATAACAAAAATGTGGTACATCTACACGATGAAGTTCTATTCAGTGGTAAAGAAAGATGACATCATGAACTTTGTAGGTAAATGGATGGAACATGAAACCATTATGCCAAGTGAAGTAACACAGTCCCAGAAAAACAAGTGGTGAATGGTTTCTCTCATTTGTGCATGCTAACACCAAATCCCCAGTTGAAAGGCAACCTGAACAACTTTATTGTTATATTTATTTTTATCTGAAAGCAACTGTGCTGTTATAATGTGAGTCCCTTAACGGGCTCTAGAATTGACCTACCACTTATTTTCAGACTTTGTAATTACTGTATATGGGTGGAAGGTATGTATTCATATTTTAGAGGAATATAGTATAAAATTAAAGGGGAAAATGTGAATGCCTAAACATATTTTGGAATTAACATGTAGTTTATTCTAGGTCATAATTTTGATACATATGTGATGATTACATAGGCATATGTTGGAGCAATACAAAGGGGAGGGAACAAGAACATAAAGCCTGAGGCAAAGAATTGATGGACACAGTTAAATTCTGCCCTAAACAACAAGCCTCTGCAGTCAAAACTTTGGAAAGACTGAGAGAAAGATGCAAGACATGTATGGCAGAAGACATGAACTGGGGTGGGGTGGAGGGTAGAAAGAAGGGAATGTGTCTAAATTGGATTGAAAGATAATGAATGAAATACACAAATCATCAATAAAAGTATTTTTAAAAGATACAAAAGGGGAGGGAGGTAGGAATGGAACTCAGTTGGTAAAGTGCTTGCCTAACATGCCTAAAGCCATGCATTTAATTCCCAGCATCCTAAAAGTTGCGTGCAGTAGCCATTCTTAGTTACATGGCAAGTTCCAGGACAAGCTGGGATATATGAAATCCATATATATATGGATTTCACATATATATATATATATATATATATATATATATATATAAAATGATTG
>VZQC01011351.1:323697-371178 GCA_009823505.1 Rhizomys pruinosus
TAATTGTGGAGAAAACTATGGCAAGATTTAATTCCAGGTCAGATATTGGCTGTATACGACATCTAGCATAGAGAGAGGAGGTACTCAGAGGAATCAGAAATCCACTGGAGGGAAGAAAACATCAGAAATACAAACAAAATGTGGAAAGTGTCACACACAACAGTACATGTGTCATTAAGATCACATAGAACACAGGTGCAGGTTTAAGTAAATAAATATTTTTTTATTTTTTTATTTTTTATTTTTTTTCATGTGTATGAGTGTACTGTCTGCAGGGAGGTTGGTGTACCCATGTCGTGCAATGCAGCGGAGGTCAGAAGAGGCCTTGGATTCCTCTGGAACTGGAGTTAAAGATGGTTCTTAGCCGCCATGTGGGTGCTGGGAATCGAACCCAGGTCCTCTGCAAGAGCAGTTTGTGCTCTTAACCGCTGAGCCATCTCTCCAGTCCCAAATATTTTTAATTTTTTAAAAATGTTTATTTTACGTTATGCCTGTATGTATGTATGTATACCCATATTGTGCAATGCCCACAGAGGCCATAGGAGGGTGTTGTACCCCAATTAATCCTTTTCTTCTGTACTTAAAAACAGCCAGAAAAGGGGGCTGGAGAGATGGCCTAGCGGTTAAGAGCACCGACTGCTCTTGCAGAGGACCCGGGTTCGATCCCCAGCACCCACATGGCGGCTGAGAACTGTCTGTAACTCCAATTCCAGGAGGACTCCAGTTCCAGGGGAATCCAACACCCTCTTCTGACCTTGAGGCACTGCACGACATGGGTGCACAAACCTACATGCAGACAGTACATTCATACACATAAATAAATAAAATTAAAAAAATATTTACAAAAAAACCCCAGCCAGAATGAAATATAAAACAATAAATTAAATATTGGGTCTGAAGTTGAGATCTAGTGCCTTTGAGCATAATTTTTTGTTTGTTATTTACTTTAGGGTTTAGAGGTTATAATTTTGTTTGTTTCTGTGCTGGCGCTAAAATTCAGGGCCCTTTCCTCGAAAGGCAAGTACCCTATTGCTGAACCTCACCTTCAGCCCTAACCATTTTAAAGAATAAAACTGATCTTAAATACTGAGGAATTTTCAAATAGTCTTTGGATTCAAATCTCAAGTTAAAGGCTACCATTCCATAACAATACCCATATCAAGGAAAATCTGTATCTCAATCAGGTACTCATTTGTTCTGAAGTTACCAAGAGTGATGCTAGTGAATTGGGGCCAGAAGTTCAGGAGACATGTGGATTTTACTTTGTTCTACTTCCTCTGTTAATTTTTGATATGTCTTTGAACAAGCAGCTAAATGATTGTGCTTGAGTGTCCAACATCTAAATTGAGAAGTGTGGCTCCGAAGGGTAGACCCAGACATTCTACGAATCCTTTTCTTAATTGGAAAGGCTCCAGCAGCATTTGCTAATACAATATAAAGTTTACACAATTCAATATAAAGTTTCTACAAGATCATGCAAAAGGTAGTATTTCAAAGTAAGCAGTCCCTCCAGCTTTGATGTGTTTGTCCT
This sequence comes from Rhizomys pruinosus, assembly GCA_009823505.1. Lineage (NCBI taxonomy): Eukaryota > Metazoa > Chordata > Mammalia > Rodentia > Spalacidae > Rhizomys > Rhizomys pruinosus. The sequence goes on from VZQC01011351.1 coordinate 325,229, forward strand.
GATACAACTTCTAAATCCCACAACCCACCATACCTTTCGGAACAGACTGGGAATGCTTTGCTCCTTGGTCCAATTTGAAGTCCAGATATAAGGTTGGTGTTCGAGTGTAAATCTTGGACTGAAAAGAAAAAAAGGAAACTATCAGCAGTTTTCTGAGACTAAGGTTCTTTGAAAATGTTTGTTTGTTTTTGTGTATGCATGCATGTATGGTGTGTGTTTTTATGTGGTGGAAGGACAACCTCAGTCATTGGGGTCCTTGTCTCCTGCCTTGTTTGAGCCAGGGTCTCTTCTCTCTTGTGTGCTGCTGCTCTGTGTGTTCTGGGGTCGCTGGCACACAAGTTTTGGGGGGTGGGATTCTTTTGTCTCTGCCTCCTATCTCATGGCAGGAATGGTGGGATCACAGACATGTGCCACTACATCCTTCCAGCTTTTACAAGGGTTTCCGGGATCTGAACTCAAGTTGTCAGGCTTGAGCTGCAAGGCTTGGGCCATCTCCTTGAGCCATATCCTATGGGACCGTATCCTTGGTCCCAGGATGATGTTCTTTACTTAAGATTAGCCTTTCAGTAATATACCTGTTCCTGTAGTTCCTCCTGGCTTTACAATATGGTCACCCAGCTAATTTCAACATGCCATCTTCTTCTGTACAGCTCCAATGGCCCAATGTTAATTATTTTTTTATTGGCCAATAATTGTTCTGTTACTTTTAGGCTTAATGGTTGATATGGCAGGTTATCTCACACCCAACTGTATGGTTATTACATTGGATTTGAGTAAGCCATTTCCATTTTGAAATTCAAATAAGGGACCTGCACATATTACTTTTCCCCATTTGGCCCTCTTGCAAAAACAAACAAACAAAAAAACCCAAAACAAAACAAAACAAACAAATGAACAACAAAAAACACAAAACAAACCAAAGCAAAATAATAAATAAAATAAAATAAAGAAAAATTGTGGTCTGCCACTGCTGGTTGACAAAAGCCTCAGCTCCAAACCTAAGAAAAGCAAACTTGAGCAAATTTTCCAGTGTAGCTGGGCGTGGTGGCACACGCCTTTAATCCTAGCACTTGGGAGGCAGAGGCAGGCGGATCTTTGTGAGTTCAAGGCCAGCCTGGTCTACAGAGTGAGTTCCAGGACAGCTGGGGCTACAGGGAAACCCTGTCTCGAAAAGACCAAAAAAAAAAAAAAAATTTTTCCAGTGTAAGAAAATGGTGGTTTTTGTGGCTTGAATTCCATCCACTTAAGCAGAGTTGGCAATTTAGTATAATGCCATCTTGAATCGTAGACACAGATGAAAATCTAAGGGATTGACACAGTTGTTATAAACTTTATGATGTCTCATTGTTTATCACAAATCTGGTGACTCTAATCTGTTTTTTCCTTACTTAAAAGTGCACATGTAAAAGAAATACCATGTTATGCTGAGCTCGGCACAAATGTAGCACAACTGGAACTTTCCTACACTGCTCTTGGGATTTTAATTTAGTGCAAACATTTATGAAAATTGCTTGCTGACATGTAGTCCAGATGAACATATGCACAACATTTGACCTCAAAATTCAACGCATGACTGTATATTTAACACAAATGTTCACCAACAACATGTACAAGTATCTTAATAGGAACACTGTTGATAATAGCCCCAAACTAGATCTATCAACATTGGGACTATTATCAAAAGATATGTAACAACAAAATACATAAATGAATTCTAATACAATCAAACAGTAGAATCGTACACAGCAAGGAGGATAAACTCAAGTACATGCAAAAACTCAGGGGAATCGCATAAGCATAATATTGAACAAGGGAAGGCAGATTCCATATCTATAAAGCTCAAAACCAGGCAAAATTAGTGCACAGTATTAGAAGTCAGAAAAAGGAGTTGAGAAGATTAATAACTAGAATGCTAAAAAAGAGGGGCTTGAAAAAAAACTAAGAGGTTTTCGGGGTAATTGTTAACATTCTATTGTTTGGTCTCACAGGTATTTTTGCTTGTTGAAAATTCTCTGAGATATAAACTTGATTTTTGTATTTTTCTATATTTATATTATACATTTGTAAAAACACACTCACATTAGCAATATATAACTAGACAAAAAGGAGAACCAAGAATCCAAAATTATTTAGTAGCTTTGATGAGAACATAATTTTGCAGGAAACATAATGTGAATTTCATAATCATATGAACAATTCTCCCGTTTTCTTTTTATTTTTAAAGGTATAAGTTTTTGTTTTATTTGTATGAGTACTTTCCTGTGTGTATATAAGAGTACCCATGTATGTAATGCCTGACATCATTAGAAGTGGGCATTGAATCCCCTGGAAGTAGAGTTATGGATAGTTGTTAGATCCCATGTGGGTGCTGGGACCTGAATTCTTCTGATACATTTCTCAAGCCCATCTCTGCCTTTTTCAACAGTGACTTTCTACAGGCAATTCTCGGTGTTTGTCACACAGCAAGTGTCTCATAGACATTTATTGACTGTTTCATAATGGGAAATCCCATGTTTAATCATAAATTAACTAGAATTATACAAAAGATTTTGTCATACAGCAAGTGTCTCATAGACATTTATTGACTGTTTCATAATGGGAAATCCCATGTATAATCATAAATTAATTAGAATTATACAAAAGATTTTGTCACACAGCAAGTGTCTCATAGACATTTATTGAATGTTTCATAATGGGAAATCCCATGTATAATCATAAATTAATTAGAATTATACAAAAGATATTCTTCAATATCTTTACCAATATGTATCAAACTGCCTGTCTTCAGGACAGGTGAATTTGGTGTTGTCAAAGTATATGTCTGTAGATTAAATCAGAATTATGAATAATGGTGAATAGCAAAGGATTTTTTTTCCTTCTCTCTGAATGTTTGCTGTGGAAACTTTTAGTTTTTCAGATGGTCTGGAAGGTGATTTTGCCTGGTATGGAAGGTCAGTTGCATTCATCAAGCTTCAAAGACTAGAACAGCAAATCCCCTTGTGCATACCTAAGTGAAACCAGAAAGATCTGTGACATGAAGTGCAACTTCAGGCTAAAGATTTACAATCAATCTGAAGAGCCTGAAGTCTACATGAATTAAGGGTAGCACAGGGACAGGGGATATAATTCTCTAGGCTCATTAGGTGTGTAAGGCACCATCTGGAAAGAGATCGGTTTCGGCTGATGAAGTCTTCTAAAGTTACCTCTTTAAAGATCAAGGGTGAATGTCACATCATATCAGATGACGCATCAGCTCAGGCAATGCTAAACTCAAAAAAACAACAACCCTGGTTTGGCTTAGGTATCTTTCCCCACTTCAGTAGTAGTTGCAGTAGCCATGCCTACAGGGAAGAGATTAATCACAAAAAGATGTTTGGTTTAATTTTCATTAGCATCCTCCCAGAATGTGGCCATCCTGAACTGGAAGGCTGGAGTAGCTGATGCTAGTATTTTTTTCTGGTGGCTAGCCAAGCACTCATCTTCTTTCATGTGTAATCCACTCAGAATCCTCTGGGGAGAATTGATTGTGTTTAAGTCTATTTTGAGCCTAAAGTTCTCTGTCTGAAAATGAATTCTTTCCTTTTTATATTTTAAATTTCATTTTATTTCAGAGACTAGGAATTCAGAGAAGGCTTGGGTGAGGAAGGGCAAATAGAGATTTGGGGAGTTAGTGGGCAGCCATTGGCTAGCTCACTCTAGTCTCATCCTCAACTTTTTTTTCTTTTGGTCTTTTAGAGACAGGGTCTCCCTGTAGCCCCAGCTGTCCTGAAACTCACTCTGTAGACCAGGCTGGCCTTGAACTCACAAAGATCCACCTGCCTCTACCTCCTGAGTGCTAGGATTAAAGGCGTGTGCCACCACGCTTGGCTATCTTATCCTCAACTTTAATAATCATCAATCTTCCTATCCTGGTTGCCTCCTCATTCTCATTTTTCCTGCCTCTACCTTCTCAATATATCTATGATATAAAAAGTGGAAATCTACCTCTCTAAGAACCAACTACATGGATACATGCAAATCTGTACACACACAGAGAGAATTTTTATATAAATTTTTTATTGTTATTAAACTTTTTCCATAGGTCATACATCATTTCTCAATTGAATCTAGAATCGCTTCCCTTTCCATGACCCCCACCCCACCCGAGTCCCTGCACTCTGCCATACATGCCCTGCATCTTTTTCTGAGTCTTTCCAGAGTTTTTTTCAGATCTTTTGTTGTTGTTCTCTCCAACTTGTATTGCTACAGTATATATACTTATGTATACATAGCTATATGTATATATATGTACATATATACATACATACACATATCACTTGAATTGGAGGGATTTTTTTTTTCCTTCCTTAAGAGATGTCATGTTTTCCTTAAGGAAGTACTCGAAGGTTCCTCCTGGCAACCCCAACCATCAATCCTGCACTTTTGCTCCACATTGGGGACTTTCCCTCCCATGGTCCTCCAAAATTAAGTCCAGTAAGCACACGTCGTGTCTTGATCCACTTGCACTGGCCTCCATGATACAGCCCAGGTAGTCCAACAATGGCAGTCTACACTATGATGAGGCTGACATCCCCTTAGCTCTTTAGTCCATAAACTGGGTATTTCAGTGGTCCCCATCTGGCATTGAAGGTTTGGAGGATTCTTGTAGAGATACTGAGTCCTCATTTCATATTAGGAGGTTAAAAAGCTGTGTCTCATGCCTTTGAAGAGTGCCAAAATTGGTGGCAGCCACAGAGTAGATGCATTTGCCAGTAAGAATTGGAGATAGGCCAAAAAACAGTACCCTCTCTTTTTTCTTTTTGTCTTTTTACTAAATCTCAAGGTTTATGACTGAAGTACAATTTCTCTTAGTCTTATCCGATTATTTATATCCATCGAGGTGTTACTCCTTTGGATAGATGCTTAAGGCCACACTGCTCATATTAATCAAGGTTTTTGTTTCTCAAGCGTCAGTTGAGGATCTGGTCCTCCGGGGTGCGCGAGAGAGAGAGAGAGAGAGAGAGAGAGAGAGAGAGAGAGAGAGAGAGAGAAATTTTACATAGTTTATGGATTCATTTGAAGAAAAATTGAAGAGAAACCTAGGAGTTTTATAAAGGTACAAATATGTCGATGTCAATATAACTTGACATAAAGAATCGATTTTCCACTCACTAAACCTAAGTGTGTATCGTTCTACTTCATCTCCATAGATCTACATATAAAGCCATGCATACAGATTTCTTTTTGGAAAACAGGTAGGTCTTATTTTTTAACTTCTCTTTTTTCATGGTGGCTGTTAAAATGGCAAATGTAAATTATGTTTAACTCAAACATGATGAAAATACCCTTTGAGAAAACTAAACTTTGAAAAAAATCTGGATTTACTGTTTCTGTTATACACACGAATAGGCAATTTTTGTCATATGTTTGTCTTTAGGTATTTTTATGCATTTATTAAAGTAATAATAGTTACTCAAAGTGTAATGAGAACTTAATCACATTGTTCCTGGGTGATTTGTTTCTTTGTTTTTGGTTAAAACTAAGCAATCAATTTATTTATCATCTGTTAGCAGAATTAAGCAAACTAGTCCTTGACAAACTGATATAAAGCATCCTCTAAAAATTTCAGCATGGACACAACTAAGATCTGAAGTTCTAGCAATGAAATCATTTCCTTTACCTTTTATTTTTTTAGGTTTGAATTAATAATGCCCGCTAAGTTACAAAAATCAAAAGCTATTCCTCCATCTTTCTTCTTTCATAAATCTCCTTAAAATATTTGTGAAATGTTTTAAAGTGTTTAGCCTATGTTTGAAAAGTCTGATCCCTTAAAATCTTATAGTTCAAGTGTCATGCAAGGAAGCTTCTAGAACATAAACAACATAATCATTCATAAGAGGTTAAAGGTAAATTTTCCTAACCTACAAACAAGGGTACAACCAAATTCAGGGGAATCTCATTTATTATTCTCTATAAACATGTCAGAGCTAAACCCCTAATGAATCTCAGACGACGCTCGTATAATGATCACGAAGCAACCAAGACAAAACAAGGCCTATAAAACCACTCCCTTCCAAACCCAACTACCTTCATTTTATATCCTTCAAAGAATTCCCATTTACGCTGACTTTGGGTATGATACCCTTGTCAGTCTGGCTTCCTTCCTCTACTTTTGTTTATAGATCTGATCTTAATTAAGAGATGGAAATTACTCCCATATGGAAGCCATGTGGCTTGAAGACATATTCCCAAGACAAGGAGCATGCTCCATTTCTATCTGTGAGCGTGGCAAAGCAAGGATCTTTCATGTTGCTACTGTTCCTTTCACAGATGGCTGTTGCCTGTTTATTCCTGAGTGCTGCTGCTTCTCCCATCATGCTGTCCTTCCCTGAAACTTAGTGTCACGTGGGAAAGCTGTAATAAACGTGTTTGCATTTTGGGCGTGGGAATTGTTTCATGAGTACTTAGAGAATATATCAAATTATCAATCTTACTATAATAGGTCACTCAAGGAAAGTATTCTAAGTAACTGCACTAGGGAGTCCCAATCACCAGTATTCTATATGAGAAACAAGTAGAAACAAGTAGAGTTTCTAACCGTTCCTTGACTCTTACCTTCCTCTTGGGCTATCCTCCTAATGCTGGCTGTTACGTTTTATGGGAGAGAGAGAGAGAGAGAGAGAGAGAGAGAGAGAGAGAGAGGAGATTGCTAGCTTACGATGAATATTACTGCATGCAGACCACGGACCACATTTCTGCTTCCTTGTCAGTGATACGATGGGTTCACCAGTCTAAACACCATATGCAAAAGCAACATGTTTAAGGTAATCATCTGGTTAAAACAGTAGTTTTTTTTTTTACTGAAAATGTACATTATTCATCACTGTTTGCTTGAGTCTTGATAATTTTGCTACCCTACACAGTGTTTTTTAAACTCTATTTTTTTCTATCTAATCTCCAACTGTCAGAAGGTTAATGCACCCTAACAAATTCCTTATTGTACATTTATATTTTTCTTCATTATAAGCATAAAAGAGAGGAATTTATGCTGAAGAGGGAAAAAAATAAAGAGGAAAAATACACCTGAAAACATTTGAAAAGTAGGGAAGAGGGGAAGGAAAGGAAAAAAAATTAACTTCTGAAAAAACAAGTTTAAAGGCAATGTCTCTATAGTACAAATAGCAACATTTATTTTTGTTTTATGATAAAGCATTATTTTTTTCTTATACTAACTGGCTTTCTTTCATCTAAATTATTTTTAGTCATATCATTTAGTAAGTACCTGTAAAAGAAAAATGCCCATCTGAATAAAATGTGACCAGCTCATTTTTGCACTTAAGAAGCAGAAATTGGTACATCCTGCTTTTCAAAGTTCACAATCAGCTTCCATGATGTTATCATCTGCTTAATAAATAATAATGTTATTATAACAATAATAATGCTAAACATATTAAGCATATTTTATACATATATATTCATCAACTGAGTAATACGCACTAAGTAGGGGCTAAATAGGGGTTTCATGTATATGAGTTTGGCCACTTGTATCTCCCTTTTAATAAACAATCTACTCATTAGCCTGTTTTTGTTCATATATCAACTCACTCAAAAATATTGATAATATTCTACCTTTCCTCTTTCACTATCTCTCCTTTCTTTCAGTGATGCTGTGGTTGGAATTTAGGGCTATCACTGAGCTACATCCCCAGGTGATAACCTATAATATTCCTCATGACTATTACATTTTTACATGTCTTTGGATCTATTTGGGTTAGGTTCTTTTTCTACCAGTCACATGGAAAAGTCACACAAAGTGATACCCAGGAGTGCACCAAGTACCCCGGGATCCTCAACTAATAAATAGAATATTTACAGTACAAGGATCTCATATAATATTTATTAACATCTCTTCCCTTGCTGTTCAAGCTCTTCATTTTCCTTTGAACTACTCTCTCACACTTGTAGTCTGCAGGGTTTTACACTAGAGAGAAAAATGTATTAGCAGAGTCCTATTTTCTCTACCACCACTGATACTGAAGAAACACATAACCAGACCCCACTGCTTCTGCATGGAGATCCATAACTTTCAAGGCTTCATTTCCAGGACCTGAAAAGAAGATTTACCATTTTTAAAATAAACTTCTGATTCTTGCTGCTTAGAATAGAGAGATGTTCTTCAACAAAAATCACGTTTTCTTTCTCTAATCCAAAGCATTCTGATCTCTGAATTCTTGACTATGTAAAATAATTCTGATAAGGAGTGGGAGAGATTAGTTTTCATCGTTACTGCCAAAGGTACTGTGGGAAGGACTAAAACCCTCTAATCATATTTTGACATATACATGAAGTGCTACAGAAAGAGAAGACTGGGAATTCTTAGGCTAAGTGCCAATGTCTCTGTATGGGGTGGGATTTAGAGAGGACCAGGAAGCATTTTTAATCTCCACCAATGATACAGAATTGTGGGCAGACTTGAGCATCAACTTTTTCAGATGTCCAAGAATTTAAATAATCCTTCAGTGTAGTCTCCATAGTATCAACTTTCAAGCATCCCTTTAATCAACAAGAATACTGTATTTCCTCTCTTTCTCGCCTTTTATTTATGGGAGGAGTAGTGAAGCGAGAAGGACTAAAGGGGAAGAGAACAAAGACGCTGGGGAGACTCACAGACCTGAATGTTAACCAGAAAAAGTTCATGGTGAAAGTGGAATTTGATTTCTTCACTCTTCGAGTCAGCATCCTTCCCCCAAAGATGCAGATGTTCCAATGTTTTTGGAAGTTTAAACCCAGACAAAGAGGAAAATTCCATCTTCTGAACAAATGAACTATCCATAGCCCAATAAATGTAACAATATAAGGAAACCATAAATGATCCATAAATCTTCCAGCAAGGAACCTTCCTATTGTTTATCTCCAAACTAGGGGCAATGTGTTCCAAGGTTGAGTCAGCAAAACTGTTATATAATGCTAATATATTCCTCATGGGGTTTTGCAATATTTTAATCTGTATTAGCTCCATTTGGTATTTACTAAGATATTTTAAGAGTTCTTACAAGAAAGTGCATCAAGATCTAACATGAGAAACGATTTGGCAAGGAGGAGATTTCCTAGAGCTCTGGGAATTAATACCTTTGTATAGATAAGATACCTAATTGTATGATAAAGGGAGAATTTACCATGGTGCACGGCTTCTGTATTATGGTTTCCAGGATATTCTGACACAGACAGAGGTTTGTGCATGTGTAGAGAACTGCTGTAAAGAAAGAGAGGGATATTCATTTTCAAGGTCCATTCCATGAAAATGAGTTTAGGCATTCCAAAACTGGAGAGAGTGATGCCCAACGAATTCATGCTCAAAGCTTGACTTGTGTGAGGAAGAGAATAATGTTAAAATAAAATGAAGCAAAGTTCAGGAACTGTGAGTTGGAGTCAAATTCTCTTCTGCAATAAACTTTGTGACCTTGGGGAAGACTTTGTGCTTGGGTGGCTTAGGGCTTTGTTGTCACAAAGTAGTGAAGTTGGAGAAAGGATCTGCTTAGTTTGTTTCAGCCTGGGATCTGTATCAAATAAAGAGGCCAGAAGGAAGCCTTAAGAGTAGGCTGTGGCTGGCCTTCTGAAGCATCAAATTGGCCCATGAATTTTAGACTTGCTGCTATAGGAATTTTATTCAAATCCTAACATCCTATTACAACAAGAGAATAGCTGAATTAATAGCAATTTTCCCATTAAACCATTATATAAATGGGGCAGAGATGGTTTTGCTGAATAGCTTCAACTGTCGACTTGTCACACCTGAGAAGAGAGAACCTGAATTCAGTAATTTCCTCTATCAGTCTGGCCTGCAGGCATGTCTGTGGGGCATTTTCTTGATTGTTGAGCGATGTGAGAGGGCTCAGACCACTGTTGGTAGTGCCACCCCCCGGGCAGGTGGTCCTGGGTTGTATGAGAAAGAAGGCTAAGTACAAGCTTGAGGAGCAAGTCAGTAAGCAGCATTCCTCCATATCTGTTTCAATTCCTGTCTCTAGGCTCCAGCCTTGAGTCCTTCCCTGACTTCCTTCAGTGATGGACTATGACCTGGGAGTTGTAAGCTGGAATAACCCTTTCCTTCCCAAGTTTGTTTTGGTCAGAGTTAGGACAACAAATGTAAATTAACTAAAATGGATGGCCCCTGCACACTAGGTTAAAATGCTGTTTACTTCTCCACAGCAAGCTAAGACCATTAGCCTAAAACCCATATTTTTAATGATGTTCCAAACATTTTCAGGCATCTGGAATCTACCTACTTCAAATATCATGCAAATCTATTCCCAACATCTACTGGCCAAACTGCACCCAGTGACTGCTAATCAGCAGTAAGACAAATCCTGTAGTTATAACCCCCCCCCCAAATTGCTATAGCATTTCAGAGTACTTTGATGAAGACTTATTCCACCTCATAGCAGAATGACATCACTTAGTAACATAAACCCCTTTCTGATTTCCCTCACACTCTCTGGAAGTCTCTTGCTCTATTTCCTTTTTGGATGGTGACTACATGCCACTGTCCCTGGAAGATCTTCAGATGGAAGGGACTTCCCTTTTCATGACAGTGCCTGAGCACTTCACAGATCAGTTATGTGTATTGCTGCCTCTTGTTTGATCAGTCATCAAAACTCCAAATTTACCACACCAACTCATTCAAAATAAAGTATTCAAAGTTTTCAAAAATATCAAATATGGCTTCTCTTGTATCCAAAACAAAACAGTGAAAATTGTTGCCTATTCAACAATGGCTCTTAAAAACTGGAAAAATGCTGACCAAATCTGCTGAACAGAGGGAACCTATGGAAGTGGGTGGGCCAGTATTTATTTCTGGGTCAGCGCAGCCCAGACAAGTAGGAAGTGGTCCTCTACTTACCAAAATTCCAAATGGCTTAATATTTTTCCTCTGAGCCTTTCATTCAAAATTCATATTTCTTCTTAGGCCTTCTATATGTTTAAACTTTCCTCTGAAGCTGAGATGTGCTCTTAGCAGAAAATAGGATTTATATTGGGATGTGCTGAATGGGTGAGGACCCAGTGTGAGCTCATGGTCAAACTCTCCAGGAGGGGAATCTAGTTAGAATTCCCATTCTGCCATTCACCATATATTCATTCATCTTCTCATGAGTTGCTAACCTGTCAGCCCTCCACTTCATTGTATTGACAGAATATCATTGGATGCACATCATGTGTCTCTTAGTACCAATAGCTTCTGAGCCCTTGGCCTCTTAGGGGGATGCCTTTTTAGCACCACTGTACTGCTACTATTGTTATCCATGCCTCACTCCCTCCCTCCTGACTGACTACTACGTTCTGATAAAAATTGGATTGCTCCTGCAGTGGTGGGAGCCACAGCAACTCCTTGACCTGACTGACCTGACCTACTGGGGCTCTGGATCCTTCCACACCAAGATTTAAACCAAGAACTAACCCAAAGCCTATCTGACTTCCTGTCTTACTCTCACTGCCCTGGAAGTGCATATAAGATTTGCTTAAGGGGCTGGAAAGATGGTCTTAGTGGTTAAGAGCACTGGCTGCTCTTGCAGAAGACCTGGGTTCAGTTCTTAGCACCTACATGGTAGCTTTAACTCCAGTTCCAGGAGACTTGATGCCCTCTTCTGTCCTATGTGAGCATTGCATGTACAGGTGCACTTCCATACATGTAAGTAAAACACTCGTACACTAAATAAATTAATTAATTAATAAATTAATAAATAAATATTAATAATTTAAAAAGACTTGGTTAATTCTCTTTCCCAGAGAACACAACTTAATGTAAGACCAAAATGTAAAGTACTTAAAATGCCACATGTGGCAATTGAACATATAAAATGTGGCAGACTAAATTGAAATGTCCTATAAGTGCAAAGCATATACTAAGAAGAGACTTGGCATAAAAAATGTGAAATACCAAAAAATGTAAAATACCTTATAATCATTTTATATCAGCACATGTTGATATATTGAATTAAGTAACACTAAAATCAGCTTTAGCCTTTTTTATCATTCTTGAACATTTTTTCAGACACAATTTTATGTACTCTAGGTTGGTCTCAAACTCACTATGTAGCCGAACTTGATCTTCTGATAGTCCTGCCTCTACCTCCCAAGTGCTTGGATTACAGGCACCCACCACCATACCCAGTTTATCCATTTCTTTTTTATTTACCAAAAAGATTTATAGTGAAAATTTGAAGTTATAGGTTACTTTCCTTCTACTTTTAGCAAGCTGTTCCAATTGAGATCTTTGTACTGCACAAACCCATTAAACTTGCTATCCATTTTAATTTCACTTGTAAAGAAGTTCTAGAGGTTTGCTGTCAATAAAGTATGTGGGACCAGAAATAGATAAGAGGAATGAAAGCCAATGTTTAGTAAATAAAATGTGTGTTGGCATAGTCAAATAACTCAGGGACTATGTAATATCATTCTCATTTGGCAGATGAAGATACAAAGGCTGGAAATCATTTAAAATAATTTTCCCTGCACAAATAAATGAAAATGACAGAGACGAGGATTCAACACACAGCCCATGGTCTTTTCAACCTATCATACTGAATTCATTCCACCAGATTGATTCTGTAATGCTGAGTATAATTTTGATAAGGTAACATTGGAATTTTCACATGTGTTAGTGCTCCGTAGAATCCCTCCTTTGCCCACACAGGTGGTCACCTATGCCAACCCCATAAAAGACACAAAGTCATTCTCATTCTCCCTCCCTCCTCCCTCCCTCCATCCATCCATCCTCTCTCTCTCTTTCTCTCCTCTCTCCCTCCCTCTCTCCCTCTCTCTCCTTTCTTCTCTCCCCTCCTTCCCTTCCTCCCTTCTTGGCTACATGGGATTAAGTAGATTATTGGTCATAGCGCATTGGTCTGTAACAGCAGAACACACAATTCTCATCCATCCACAAACCCTCTAGCCTTGTGTTAGTCACTGCACCCCAACATTGACATCCCTAGTCTCAATTCTATTCCCCACTGGGTCCAGTCAAGCATACATAGTGAAAATCTTTCCAAATGATTCTTGGTATATTTGAGTATCCTTGAAAAAATAGTGCTTAGCATTGTGTGGTAAACTGCTTTCTTATTCTGATATAGTCCAAATTATTATTATTTTTTTTTGGTCTTTTCGAGACAGGGTCTCCCTGTAGCCCCAGCTGTTCTGGAACTCACTCTATAGACCAGGCAGACCTTGAACTCACAAAAATCCACCTCCCTCTTCCTCCCAAGTGCTAGGATTAAGAGTGTGTGCCCCCCCACCGCCCAAATTATTTTCTAAAAATGAATACAGCTGTGGGTAAATATAGTCCAGTGCACTGGCAACTTTACTGCATTCCATCTTTGGCAACTGCCATGTTTTCTTTACCCATTCTCTATGTGGGAAACACATTATCTCTGACTACTTTCTACCACCCATGATGCAGGGTTGATAAGTCCTATGTCTGCTGGGTGATGTTTAGGCAAAACACATTTTCTTTAGGAAGGAAATTTATAGGGCAAACCCAAGATGAAGCTTTATCTTGTTCTCTACAAGGAATGCAATTGCAGTCCCTGTAAACCACGATGTTTCCATTTCTTCTCCTCTTTGTCAATATTGACAGGCATCAACTTTCTAATGTTTGCCAAAGATGGTGTATGACCTGAGATCATATTATTTATATTTTCCCTGTATTAATTAGAGGAGCATCTTCTCATGTTATGAGCATTCCATAGTTGAGTAGAAGACTTTAAGATTTGGTAACTGAAGTTGCCATCAAAACAAGCATCTACCTTTTCAAGAGGGCAGGACAATTGTTCTTTAGAAGTTGGAGTCAGTATGGACATGGTTCAGCCACCATCTTGTGAATACTCTGTACTGACCAAGTGCGTTGACTACAACTGGTATAAAGCTTGGGGATTTGCCTGTACAATGATATTTCAGGAAACCATGATTGATATGGTAATAAATGTCTTCTACGACCTTTTGGGAGAGGTTTTAGAAATGAACATATGAGAACTGAGGGAATGAATTTAACTCTGGGAGACCTAATAGAGCCACATGTATTCCAACAGAGGCCACCCAGGCCATGACACTTATAAAACAAACAAAACAAAAATCCTTCTTCTACCCAAACAAAGCAGAACTAAAACTGAGTAAAAATGCTTTGGTGCTTTATTTAGACCGCAACATCTAATTTTAATTCCTCTTACCTTGACTTACAAGGGAAAGGAGTTTTACATCAGAACTTTTATATTTCTCTTAAAAATGTGATGATGGGTGAAGCCCATATTCAACTTTGAGATATTTCAACATCTAGTTAATTTTTATAGAGCAATTTGGGCTTCTTGTGTACCTTTCAAGATGCTTGGAAGTAATCTGGCAGGAAAATAGAATTGGGGAGTGAATGCACAGCCTGGAATACAGACGTACATTGATGTGAATTAATAAAAAATTCTGTGCTCACATCTGATGCTTCTGGGGATCCAATCAATTGCAGAAAAGAGAACTGAGTTTTAGTGGGAGGAGTTTCACATTGATAAACATTCTATCTTCTTTCCTGAGGGGATAGTCCCTGGTAAGTGTCAAATCTAATGTTAATGGAACAAAACACTGGGGAATGCTCCAGAAAGGCCCAAGAGCCCTCCCTAATGTCCACTAGGGAATTCCTACCTGCTTCTCTTTGCCCTCCTCACTAACCTTTGGTGATAGGGAGGTGGAGGAAGGGTAGGATCCAATAGATTAGAGCAATTCAAGACACTGAGCATGTTCCACTCTGCTCAGGTCAGAACTTCTGTACATTTTAATCTCCTCTTTTCCTCTTTCTATGAAATACAAAATGACCTGTGACTATCTAGCTCTGTCTGATTGTCACTAATGAAGAAGAGGAAATAATAAAAGGCCCAAAGTTTTGGATTCAACTGGTATGCTTATATCCACATTTAACTGGTAAAGATATTTTCATATCCATCTGGCCACCTTCCCAGTCTTCCTCTTAACTCAATCTGAATTGGGGGGGGGCAGAAAAAGATTATCTTCTTTTGGTTTCCTCATGTCTTCCTATTTGATGGCTATAGAATTCCAGGCCCCCTTCAAAGCCTTGGTCTTCTTTTATCTGGCTGACAAGGAGTCCATTAACTAAAATCTATAAAAATAACTTAGAGGGCTGGACATGGTAGTTAGTGCACACTTTAAACCTTAACATGACAAGGCAGAGGCAGAGACAGGCTGATCTTTGTGAGTACAAAGCCATCCTGGTATACATATACATAGTGCCAGACCACTGGGGCTACAGAGAGCCCATATCTCAAAAAAAAAAATCTTGTGACACTCAACAGGAACTCTTGCTCAAACCCTGCTTTAGGCTGATAAATACCAGATGGCCTCAAATCAGTATCTCAGCCAAGATTTGGTAGTTAGTCCAAGACATTCAAAGTCTCCCATGACAGATAAATATGTAGAGAGTACTGACTCCTGGCAAGCAGACTTGCCACTGCCAGGAGGGGAGGCTCTGGGGGAAAGAAGGCAGCCAGGACAAAATTCACAGAAAATCCAATTAGTGGGGATGGAGTGGGACTGTCTATAAGAAAAGAAGGGCCTGGAGATATAGCTCAGTTGGTAGGTATGCTTGACTAGCATGCATAACACCTTGGGTTTAATCCCCAGTACTGTGGAAAACTAGGTGCGGTGGTGAGTTCCTTTCATCTCAACACTCAGGAGATGGAAAGAGAAGGATTAGGAACTAAAGGTCTTTACTACATAATGAATTCAAGTCCAGTCTGAGAGTGAGACAGAGAGAGAGAGAGAGAGAGAGAGAGAGAGAGAGAGAGAGAGAGAAGAGAAGAGAGAGAGGAAAAGAAAAGAAAGGAAATGAAATGAAAAGAAAATTGGTTGGTACTGAAAGGGTAGAAAGGCATCAAAATCAATGCTCGATGCTAAATAATTATTTTTCTCTTTCCTTTTCATAATCCAAGTGTCCCTCTTTCTAATGGATGACTTACTTGTAATTACATAATGATGGAAAGAGATAGGGGTGATGAGGCCTGTATTCATTTTAGAGACTAGAGATGAGAAAAAAACTAACCAGAAGCAGGTGATTGAAGGTTGTAGGGGAAAAGATCTTTGTTCTAGGCTTTAAACTGGCTTCCTTTAAAAGGAAACACTGAGGGGCTGGAAAGATGGCTTGGCAGTTAAGAGCACTGCCTACTCCTACAGAAGCCCTGGATTTGATTCCCAGCATCCATATGAAGGCTAACTATTGTCTGTAACTCCAGTTCCAGGGGAATCTAATGCTCTCCTATGACCTCTGAGGCATTATGCAACACAAGTGCACTTACATACATGCAGACAAAGAACACATAAAATAAAAATAATCAATATTTTAAAAATTGAGTTATTTCCAAATACTCTTTAAAGCTGGTTAAGAAAATAAATCATAGTGTTTTCCTTTCAAAATGTTAATATTGATGAAATTACAAGAACAAGGGGCCTTTTAGCCATTCAAGAGAAAGAGGTAAACTATCATTTGTTCTCTTTCTCAATGATTCTGGTCAAGCTGGACATTAATCAATTTATGCTGCATTCCACATAAAACAGTGATATATTTAGTAAGAAAGACTCCCATAGACTGTGACATGAGAAAAAAATTACTAGAATATTTTACATGGAAAAGATGGTAATTCGTCCAATTTTCATGCTTAAGTGAAGAAACATGTTCTGCACATTAGTTAAGCCGTGTCTCACACCTCTTGGCATAACTAACCTTACTTGTGTTGTCTCCTATCCTTCTTGTGTGTGCGCATGTATGTATGTATGTGTGTGTGTGCATATTCATGTGCTTGCTTGTATATGTGGGCAGTTGTACATGTGTACATATGCATGTGGAGGCCAGAGGTTGATATCAAGGGTGAGAATGACTTTTACTGGGAAAGATTCTAACAACCCTTCACAAACTGAAATTTTACATAACTTTGTAAATCAAGTTCATCATATGTTTTGAGACCATTTAGATCTATGTACTCCTTCGATGAAAAACAATGTAATAAATCCTACAGCAGTTTCAAAATCTGATGTAATTAACTCTTACAAGCTAAACTGAATGCATATCTTTACTCTTATACCATGTTCCCTATTTTGACTTAGTTATGCCCCCCCCACTCAGAACAATCTATGTGTGAAAGGTGACAATGATGACACTGAAAACAACAATGACATTACAAACAACATGTCCTCCACAAATGTCACAAGCAACATGGGTCATAGGTTGATGGCACCTGTCGGTAGCTATGTGTGCTATTCGGAGTCAGTAGGGTCAGAAAACCAACTTCTTCCTTTGTAATACTGTTTTCAAAGATCGTTCATGCCTTCCTGATACCATACTTGATATTCTGTTCAGTAAATATGAGAAGAGTCCTGTGTTAGGAAGTATCCAGAATGGAACAGAATAGAATAGAATAGAATAGAATAGAATAGAATAGAATAGAATAGAATAGAATAGAATAGAATAGAATAGAATAGAATACAGTACAGTACAGTACAATACAATACAATACAATACAATACAATAATTAGAATAGAATGGAATAGAATAGAATAGAATAGAATAGAATAGAATAGAATAGAATAGAATAGAATGCAACACAAGAAGAACAGAATAGATTTAGTTCTGAGAAAACGGTTTTGAGAGAAAACAGAATATCCCAGAACAAGATTGGGCCCACTTTTGGTTAAATTACTTCAACATAAGTTTCTCATTAATGTGGCACACCACAATTAGGTGTCTTCCTCAATCACTCTCTACCTTATTTTTTCAGACAGGATCTTTCACTGAACCAAGAGCTCACTAATTCAGCTAGACTGGCTAGTAAGCAAGTGTCACGGATCCTCCTTTCTCTATCATCTCAGTTCTGGGTTTACATGCCACCATGCCCATACATTTTTAAAGACTTTTATTTTTAATTATTTGTATGTTTGGGAAGGAGGTATGTTAATGTAAATGCTGGTATCTGCAGAGGTCAGAGGCATTGGATCCCCCTCTGGAGCTGGACTAATAGGTGCTTGTGAGCAGCTCAATGTAGGTCCTGGGAACTAAACCTAAATCCCCTGCAAGAACAATGTGCATTCCTAACCACTGAACCATGTCTCCAGCTTCATGGCCAACCTTTTTTATGTAAGTGCTGGAGGATCACGTTTAGGTCCTCATCCTTGTACAGCAAACACTTTTCCAACTGAACCATCTCTCAAGTCCCTCCCATCCTATTCTGCCATGTTAATTCTCTCTTTTAGATTTAATCCTGCTTTTCTTGAACCTCACATTGGCTGAGTCTTCTAATCTGCCTTACAATTAATTCATCACCATATTGACTAGTCCGCAGACTTATCACAGTATACTCATCTTAGTAGTTGATATGTCTGGCCCTTTTCTTGTACCCTTCCAGCTCCTTGACTTTGTCAACTTTCCCGCCATACCTTCACAGGTGTTACCTACAGATGGCCCTCGGGACAAGTTAGCTGAATTCAGGTGAGCTAACCTACACCATTCCAGGATATTTTCCTGGAAAATCCTTCTCATTTCCTATGTCTAGTTGTGAAAGTCCATCCAGAAATAGCATGTTTGTTCACTATTCTCATCTTAGTTTTTCTAAGCTAAGAGAATACTACAGGGCTGCCAAATCTGCAAAAGATGCTGAAAAAGATTCCCTGTGGTTTAAAAAACTTCAACATGCTCCCATTTTCATGCAGTAATTACTTCAATGTTCTACAGCACATGCAAGCGAAATTTAAAATATTTCAGCTACTTATTCCCTGTCCATAGTGGAATTATTTCAAAAATATTTTATTTATGTGTATGAGTGTATTGCCTGCTTGTAGTATATGTATTCCTGTCGTGCAATGCCCACAGAGGTCAGAAGAGGGTATCAGATCCCCCAGGAACAAGAGAATGATGGTTGTTAGCCACCATGTCGATGTTGAGAATCAAACCCTGGGCCTCTGCAAGAATTGAACCCTGGTCCTCTGCA
This sequence comes from Rhizomys pruinosus, assembly GCA_009823505.1. Taxonomy (NCBI): domain Eukaryota; kingdom Metazoa; phylum Chordata; class Mammalia; order Rodentia; family Spalacidae; genus Rhizomys; species Rhizomys pruinosus. The sequence goes on from VZQC01011351.1 coordinate 344,227, forward strand.
AGAGCAGTCGGTGCTATTAACCTCGGAGACATCTCTCCAGTCCTGGAATTATTAAGAAGAGATTTATTGAGGTAAAACTGATGGATCATAAACTTCTAATGCTTTAAGGAATCAGCATTGTATCTGATATTGAATTTGCTTATGACATTTAGTATAAGTGTGGTCAAATGATTCAAAAACTACCTCTTGCCAAGGCTTTGTAATCTGCTCAAAATGAAGTTCCCTACTTGGAGCTATTCACTTAGCTTGATATAGTGACATTCACATCAGCCTTTAATGTAACATTCAAGAACCAGAGAAATCTTCAAAGCTGTCTTTTGTTTGGGGATACAGTTTCAAAATATGTAACATGCTCCTGGAGAAAGACCTAATATCTCTGAAAATACTTGACAGCCTCAGGAGTGATTCCAATGATAGCCAGTGTCCGCTCACCTTTATAAAAAGTGACATGTTGGTTTTTATAGCTTTCATTGGGCTCTTAGCCTAAATTTCCTTGCAAATTTATAATCCTTGCCACCACTAGGGCCAAGGATATACAAATGCTATAGAAAGTAACATCTAGCTTTAAATGCTATCTCTTCTGTTCTTAACCTATTTGTTAAGTTTTTGGCAGGATAGGGCTTGTCAACACCAGTGGAATGTACTTCCTAGGTGATTAGGTCAATGGGGACATCTTGAAGGAATAAGAACATCTGGCACCCTTTGTGCACACCAACAATGGTATTTCTGGGGTGAGTGGGCTGCCCTGGGCAAGAGTAACCTTTTGTACAGCTGATTTGAGCAGAGCTTGACCGCTGTTTATTTGAACATTCCTAACTCCAAATGAAGTGCCAACTATGACTGCCTACCATAGGTCAAGTTCTTTGAAGTTGCTGGGTGCATTTCTTTGGTGCTTTTTTATTTACTAAAAATACTAACAGTCTAATTGTGGCTATTCTCAACACCAAACCAAGCCAAGTTTTCACTTCTCTGTGGACAGAGGCTGAGCGTCACCCAGGGCCACCTAGCCCGTTTTAGGCAGTCACTACCAGATGAACTACTGAGAGGAGATAGGACTGCCTTGAGCATGCTGGGGACCACTCCCATCTAAAACTCAAGCCTAGCTATTTAAATAAACTCTGCATGTAACATACACTATATTGGCAAATCATCACTTGCTCACTGAAAAGCGAGTTCTAGAAGTGGAGTTAACACCCCAAATTCAGATACAAGCATGTTTATGGAAAGTATCCTCCAGCCCCCACACTGTCCTGAGTCAGGCTGTCCCACTGGCGGTGGGAGGGAAAAACAGCCAGAAGCTAAAAGTGTTAAAAAAACATTTTGCCTTTGAGACTATTTAGAAGGCAAATGATTTCCAACACAGGTCACTATTGTTTATCCCACGATATACAAATGTCTGAAGTAGGAAAGAGAAGCCAGAAGTTCAGCCATGCGACGCTCATCCATGAAAAGCAAGCTCAATCCAGAACACTTGCTGACTGCCTCAACTTCCCTAGTCAGTTTCTGCTGAATGCTGTGATCGCAGAATTTGATGATATCTCTTTCTGTTGCTATTTGTACTTTCACTCAGAAAGCTCACCTGAAAAGACTCTCGGTATTGCCTCCGACTCTACTGTGAATTCCAGCTATCGCAATGGAGCCTTGGACTTGGCTGGGTGTTTTGTCCTGCTATCTCTCTCTCTCTCTCTCTCTCTCTCTCTCTCTCTCTCTCCTATCTATCTAGCTTCTATCTGTCTATCTATCTAGCTAATAGCTAGCCAGCTAGCTATCATTATTTGTCCTTTTACTTTGTCTTGCTATATAATTAATAAACTCACTCATTCAAAATTGAAAATATGGCTATTGCAGATCATTCTTCCCACCATAAAGAACATTGATATAGAAGGATGAAAGAGCATATATGCAATTAATATCAGCCTTAGGAACAATGTAGACATAGCCAAACATACTTGTGAATTTCCTTCCTAGCACTCTGGACTCTGAATTTCCCTCCTTTGCAATATCTCTTGTCGCTTTTCCCTTTCACAACTCATCAGTGCCTGCTGCCTATGGAGCCGCAATCACCTTCCCCATGGATTTTTTCCATTTTACTATCTTAACTCCACTATTCTATTTTTAGTTGTGTGTAGGTAGGCATGGATGCACATGTGTAGGAGCATGCACATGCAAATGTATGCTTGTGAAGTCCAGAGAAAAGCTCATGTTGTGTTCCTCCTCAGAAACACATCTACCTTGTTTTTTTATACAGAATCTCTCACTAGGACCTGAGGTTAGCCAAACAGGCTAGGCTGGCTGGCCAGTGAGACCCAAGGATGAGACTATTTCTGCCTCCCAAGTTCTGGGATTACAAGCATGCAACGCCACTCACAGCATTTTTATGTGGGTTGTGGGGAGTAACCTTGATCCTCATCCTTGTGTGGAAAGCAGCTTATCTACTGAGTTATCTTCCTGACTAAAATGGTTTTACAAATCACTGTAAGACACAATCCCTAGTATTTCCCCTTTCTTCCTTCCTTCCCTCTATCCTCACAAGCAGAATTAATTATCCTTACTCTGGATAATCATGGAACATTTAAATATGGCTAGTGTATATTCATGTCACATTATATTATTGCATTTCTGATGTCTGTTGGCTTCTTTCTCCACCCCAAACTGTGAATGTTTTGAGGACAATGTTCTTACCTCATTTTCATTGTATCTCTAACATTCAGAAATGTACGTAAAGCCAGGAACCTAGTGACTGGGTCAGTAGAGATGCTAGAGAAAATGAAGATGAAAATGAAATGCCTAAAACATTCCTGTGTTATGAAGATAGAATGGCTCTGTGAAGCTGGACAGAAGTCAAGGTGCTTCTAATCTGTGGCAGCTTTGAAGGTTGTCTCAAAGGGAAAGGTTCTGGGTTTGATCCTGATGAGCACTAACAAGCAGACAAAAATATCAAAATCCTCTACTCTATTTTTTTTCTACACACACTGCAATAGTCTTTTCCCAGTGATCTGTTCCCTTATTTTCTCTGTGTCAAAAATACTAGGAAGCTCTCTGTTCCACCATAATATTTCCTTTCCTCTGCAATCCCACTTACCTTCTATAATACATTTCAAGATTTTAGAAGAGAAATTTAATTAGAATTCACTAGAGTGACTGTGAAATTTTTAGGTAGAACTTTTTCTTAGCAATTCTCATACCATCTAATTAAATTGGACCCTAAAGGAAAAATCACTGGAAGTCATGGAGAGCTAGTAATGGAGCTCAGTGGTAGAGTACTCACAGAATGAAGCTCTGAGTACATTCAGTACTACAAAAAACAAACAAACAAAAACAAACACAAGTTAACCAAGACAGATGTGGTTTCTTATGTTTGTAATCTGGCACTTCAGGATGTGAGATAGGAGAATCATAAATTCAAGGCAAGTCTGGGCCACATAGTAAAACTCTATCAATAAACAAACAAAAAACAAACAAAAAACAACAGGTTTGGAGAGATGGGTCAGTGGTTAAGAATATTAACTGCTCTTAAACAGAAACCTTGGTTAATCTGGGCTGTGTGGTCGTAAATATCCAAAAGGAAAGTATAACCAGAAATAAATAAATAGTAAGGCCTGATAAATTGTACTTCAGGTATAAAACTTGAGATCTTAAAAAAAAGAGCACGGTTGTTTTGCCTGTCTTACTGGAAGTGCAGCTACCCTGTGGTTACCACTGCTTTTGCCATCCTTCAAAGACATGAGACACAGCTTTTCATCCTTCCAATATGGACTGAAGACTCATGTCTCTCCAAGAACCCTCCAAACCTTCAACGCCAGATGGGGCCTGCTGAGACATCCAGCTTGTGGACTGAGCTACTACTGGGGTTTCAGCCTCTTCAGAATATAGACTGCCATTGTTGGACTACCCAGGCTGTATCATGGAGACCAGTACAGGAATATCAAGATAGGACATGGTGCTTACTGGACCTCATTTGGTGACCATTAGAAGGGAAAACCCCAGTGTGGATCGAAAGGGCAGAACTGACGGTGGTTTGGGCTTGCCAAGGAGGATCCTTCAAAGATGACATCTTTCAGCCTAATAAAGAAAAAAAAATCATAAGCTGAAGATGCTAAAACTTATGATATATGTGGCATGCATATATGCATACTTTGGAGTGATGCATATTGGAAGGAATAACAACAACAACAACAACAACAACAACAACAAGACTGGGTCAGAGAACTGACTGAAACAGTGAACTTCTGCTCAAAATAGTAAACTTATGCATGGAGAATTTTGAGAGAGACTGAGAAAAATATGAAAAACATGTTTGGCAGAATGCATGAGCTCTGGTGGGGTGGGGAGGACAAAGAGGGGGACACAGGTTTAGATTTGATTTGAAAGTTTGTATGAAATCCACAAAGCTTCAATGAAAAATTGGCTTTGAAAAAAAAGAATATTAACTGCTCTTGCAGAGGTCCTGATATCAGTTCCCAGTACTCACATTGCTTCCAGGGGATCTGATGCCCTCTTTTGGCCTCTAAGGGCATCTACATTCATGTGTACATAAGTCAACAGCTCCAGAGAGAGTGGACTGTTTTACCTCTCATCCACCTGTGCCCCTTTTCTAAGCCTAGGGAACAACCTGCGGAAGAGGGGGCGTGGTAGAATGTAAGGGCTGCGATTGGGGTGAATGGTGAAACTACAGCAATGTAGTCTGGACACTCATTTGATCAACTTGATTGAACAAACAACCTGTCAGCCCCCACTGGATGGTGGGGCTGTAGGTGTTTGGGCACAACAGCCTGCAGATAGGTTTTGCATGAAGGATGCTTGTACTCATGGATTATCACTTATAGCTAAAAATGAAAAAAAAAAAAGAGAGAAAGATGCAGGACAGTTATGGCAGAATGCATGATCTGGGATGGGTGCGGTTGGGAGGGAGGGAAAGGGAAATACAGCCTAACTGAATGAAAAAAATGTTATGAAATGCCACAAGCATCAATAAAACTTTAATTAAAAAAAAAAAAATAGATCAAAAATGAAAACTAAATTATTGATATTTTAATGTCATTACTTGGAGAATGTGTTTTGTTTCCTTTCAAATTATTCTTGGTCGTAGATTTGTAATTTACGGCGTTATGCTTTAGTTGCTCCTTCCTCTCGTTCTTGTGATGCTTAACGTATTTTCGGAAGTGTTTGGGTTTTTTGTACATGTATTCTTGTCTCTTGTTTGTGTCATGAAAAACTTTTCTTCTCCTTCAACTTATAATTGACATTTTGCTGGTATACTAGTAATTCTGGGTTGGCATCTAAAATCATTTGGCACTGGAATACTTTGGTCCACATTGCTTCTGGCGTTCTAGTTTGCACTGAGAAGTCAGCTTAATTTATGATGGGTAAAAAAATCAGTCTTGCACAGGTTTGGTAAGGAAACTTTTTCTAAGAGTTACAGTTGACTGTCAGTACATTGCTTCTTTTTTAAACCCAACGAGGTGTTAATAGGCTTCAAATAGCTGTCTCATGTGTACACATTTGTTCATTTTAAATTCATATGTTGTCTTCAGAGACATTAACATGTTATCAAAAACTCTGTCTATTATCAGAAACTTTAAAGTATTAAAAGAAGAAATAAAATATCAATTAGAACAAAAAAAATCAGTCTTGGATTACTAAAATGACCAGATTATATTAGGTTTCTGGCAAGTGCCTCCAAAGTGGACATTTCCTTTTTTTGACATTTAATTCTTAAATGACTATTTAAAATTTTAATTTGGGCTGGAGGGATGGCCTAGCGGTTGAGAGCGCCGAACGCTCTTGCAGAGGACCTGGGTTCGATCCCCAGCACCCACATGGCGGCTGAGAACCGTCTGTGACTCCAGTTCCAGGAGAACTCCAGTTCCAGGGGAATCTGAGACCCTCTTCTGACCTCCGCGGCATCGCACGACACGGGTGCGCAGACCTGCATGCAGACAATACATTCATACACATAGAAATAAATAAAAAAAATAAAAAAAATTAAAAAAAAAATTTAAAATTTAATTTAACATTGAATATTATAGTAGTTTGTAGCTCATTTATATTTGTAACCATTTCTTTTACACTGAAAATGTTCACTCCTAAGGCAGTAACAAGGTTGTTTTATTTCATAAAATAAAATCATTATCTAACTAAAATATGAACATTAACAATAAAACTATGGGATGAAATTTTACATTTTCACACCATTATTCTTGGCTTTAAACTATAGCTCATTAAAAATGTATAGCCAGAGAATTATGCTTAAAATTCCTGTTAAAATTCAATGCTTTCTTCTGTCTGGTTATGTTGGTAATAATCTCTATGCCAATTTTAGGTTTTTCTATTCCCCCTTTTGTACTTTAATGTGACATTTTAATTACGTAAACATTTCTTTCCTTCAAAATAATCAAAAGGACACAAAACAGTCTCAAGTTTATCCTTATCTGCCACTTGCACACCAAAGGGAATGTTTATTAAATATCCACACATTTATGTTAATAGATTTGCTAATCTATCACAAAGTACTCTGGTTTATAAAATAAATGAACAGGGCTTTAGGAAGGAGAATTATTTCCTGAGCAAGCTTTCTTTGCTTGCTCTCCATGACAGCTGGAGCCCATTTTGTGTGAGGCTCCCTTTAACGGAAACCCACTGCTCCACCTAACTCCTGCCATTAGGAGAATATTCGCAATATTTTTCAGGCTAGTCCAATGAACTTCTTGGAATAATTGAAAGCCAAAAAAAAAAGTCGAGCTTCTACTACCTGTTTTCCATATGTAATAGTTTTTAAAATGATACTTTGTGAGCTGAGCATGGCAACATGCAGGCTGTTAATACCAGCACTTGGGAGCCAGAGGCAGGCAGATCTCTGTGTGATGGAGGCCAGCCTTGTCCGCATAGTGAGTTTCAGGCCAGTGTTGACTACAGGGAGACCCTGTCTCAAGACAAAAAAAAATGCTACTTTGCAAACTCATTTTTCTGAGCTTAGGAAGGAAAGGGCAGTGTCCCATGGAAAACAATGCTGCTCACACCAGCAAAGAGAAAAGCAAGCTCTGGTGAGCAGGGAGGGGAAGAGCTCCATGTCTATGACACAGAGGAGAACCCAAGAAGCCAGATTTCCCCTGCAACAGGAACATGGGGAGAATTATTGGAGTTATGTTAGATGTTGTTCTAGTTTGTCTTCCATTGCTGTGACAAAACACTCTGACTGACACCAACTTGGGGAGGAAAGGGTTTATTCAGCTTACATCTCCTGGGTCACAGTTCATCACTCAGGGAGCCCAAGGCAGGAACTCAGGGCAGGAACCTGGAGGCAGGAGCTGAAGCACAGGCCATGGAGGAATGCTGTTCACTGGCTTGTTCCTCCAGCTCATGCCCAGCCCGCCTTCTTATACGCTACACTACAACCTGCCCAGAGTGGCACCACCCATAGTGGGCTGGGCCCTCCCACATTGCCCAACAATCAAGACAATACTCCACAGACATGGCCACAGGCCAATCCATTGTAGCCAATTCCCCAATTTAGGCTCCCTCAACCCAGGTGTGTCAAGTTGACACCAAACCTATCCAGCACAGATGTTTAGTAAATTTGTTTGGGAATTTGATTTTCTTAAAGAAAGGGAGTCAGAGCTAGAGAGATAGCTCAGGGCTTAAGAGCACTGGCTGGTCTTGCAGAGGTTTGAGGGTTCCATTCCCAGAACTCATACGGTGGCTAACAGCCATCTATAACTCCAGTTTCAGAGGATCTGACACTTTTTTCTGGCTTCTGCAGGCACTATATAACATGGACGCACTCAAATAAGCAGGGAAAATACCCATATACATTAAATAATAAATAAATAATAAATAAATAATCCAGTCCATAATTACACAGTTTTCCTGCCCACCAAAAGAAAGATTCATCACATTGTGCCTATAGGCAGATGAATACTGTCTGAGGTTTTAGAACAAAAGTAGAAATAGCACTCACTTCTATAAGGCTTACTCTATACCAAGCATTGTTTAACTAATACATAGATAGATGATAGGTATATAATTAGTTACATAGATATAATTAAATAGATATAATTAGTTAGATATAATTAGTTAGTTAGATAGATAGGTATATAATTAGTCAGATAGATTAGTTAGGTAGATAGATAGATAGATAGATAGATAGATAGATAGATAGATAGATAGACAGATAGATGGATGGATAGTTTAGTCCTCCTAAAGACCCTCTGAGCTAGATCACCATAGTCATTTCCATTTTACAGATTGGAAAGCTGAGGCCCAGCCAGATTAAATAAATTCTCCAAAGTGTGTCAGTAGTGGAGCTGGCCTTGAACCCTAGCAATTGGGCTCTACATTCCCTTTTCTGACCACTTCAAGATTTGTTTCTGACATAACGGAATGTAGAGCAGCTGGGGGCAAATAGAGGCATTCTGAGGAGAAAGAATTAAGAGGAATTTATGTAGGAATATTGCCCTTCCGTTGTCATGTTACCTAGAAGGAAGCTTGCAAATCTATTTCCAATAACTTTGTTAGAATTAAATGGAATAAAATCAGAACAAGGTTATTGAAAAAAAAAAAAAAGAATTGTGTTCCATGAAGAGCTGGCAATAAATGCAGTGGATTGGTTGACAAATAAGGATGAAATGGGGTTCTAAAATTTGCTTACTCTCATGAAGCAAGCATGCAATTGTCTTCTTCCAAAAGTCACAGAAACTATTCAAACTACCCCATTTTTCTTTCCTCCCCTGTCAACCTTCACTTCAGACTGTGTCATCCTGACAGGAACTTTCTTTAAATTGTCTACTGCTTTCTACGGGATGGATACATGCACAGATACATACAACCTGGGGAACAGTGCTACAATTACCTTCGTACATTTTAAAGTAATGACTTTCCTGCTTTTAAGGCCTACAGCATCTTACATGGATACCTGCCATCTTTTTTTTGTAGATGTAAGAACTGAAGTTCAGAATGATCAAATAGGATTTGCTAAGAGCCACTGAACTGGGACATTTAACATCATCTACAGGAGCCAAATCAAACTTGCTCAGGATGAGCACACGCCCCTGTCTTGGATGTCACGTCTATTACACAAATTACAAAGTAGTTCCTGAGCTACACAGCATTAGCACCACCCAATTCTTGTTAGAACTTCTGAATTTCAGTTCCCGTTGTGAACCTAATACAACAGAATCTGCACTTCTTAAAACCTGCCAGGTAATCCACATGAATATCAAAGTCAGGGATGTATATAGTAGTCATTAGTTCTTTTCCAAATAGATTAGCTGCAGGGAGGGAGGTTGTTGGTGAGCCTATATTTGCTATAGATACATCAATGTCTTTAAATGTTTATTCTCAGCCTCACCTTGTAACCTAACTTAAAATTACCCCCTTGATGCAAAATTATCTTCACTGTGTCTTTATGGCAGATCTAGGCCTTGGAGGGAGGATCAGTTTTCTCCAGGGATGAGCTCCTGATAGATCATCCAAACTCTAGTCGTCAGCCCTAAACATGTACACACACGAGCAACACTAAATGGACTCTACATTTAAAAAAATAGGTTGTCGTTGTTGTTGTTGTTGTTGTTGGTGGTGGTGGTGGTGGTGTGTGTGTGTGTATAAAACAATAGTAATTAAAGACAAATGGGTCCTGGATTTCAGAGAGGGGGAACATAGGAGAATTTCGAGTGGGAAAAGGGAGGGGTAAAAATGCTCTAACTATAGTACTCATATGTGAAATTTTCCCCCAAATTTGAAATTTAAATAGAAGAAAAGACTGACTCATTCCTCAGTGATAAGATATTAATGGCTGCAATGTGCAATACTATGTCACTTATGAGACCCACAAAGTAATGGCCAATAGCTCTCATTGCTGCAATCACTCCCACTGGAATCCTTTCTTTAGAACTGGGTTAACTACCTTTCCCAATTCACAGCAAATCCCTTTACCATCAATGGTAAACATAAACCTCACCCCAATTTCTGCCCAAGTAGACATAAAGTAATACAAATAATAATATCATTAGCTACCCCTTATGTATATAGTGTTTACAATATGACTGGCGCTATTCTCGAACCATGGTTTATGGATGTGAAAGGTGAGTCACAGAGAAATGAAGTGATTTCCTCAAAACCAACCACAGAGCTCATATAGAGAGTGTGTCCTGTATGGTAAGGAGTCTCGCCCAGTCTGTCTGCCTCATAGTCCATGTCCATGCAGGTAACCACAGACTTCTAAAAACTCAAATGAATGATGCTCAAGGTTCCAAGAGGTCCTTATCAAAATATTCTCAAAATGAAGATTGATCAGTTACATAACAGAATATAATTCATTTTCCTATTTGACCTGACAAAATGAAATCATAGAGGCAAGCAGCTACCAAGACATTATTTTACAAAATTAAAACATTATCCCTTCTGATCTCTAATCTTAGATTGCAATTGAAACACCACATGATCTGCCGCTGGGAGGCGCTTTGAAGTATCCTTCTACCTATAATTAGCACCACCTACAACCTTAAAATTTCCCTGTGTGTTTTTATAAATGTAAAGCAGTTGTAAACTCTAAAAAAATCATGATGTCACTGGCTTTGCTTATTTATTAAATCACCAGTCTGATCTCTCTCTCTCTCTCTCTCTCTCTCTCTCTCTCTCTCGATAAGGTCACATTATGTAACCCAGGTTGGCCTCAAACTCACAATCCTCCTGCTTCAGCCTCCCTCATGCTGGGTGTCATCAGACTTATATTCTAAATGAAATCTCCCATACAGTTCCAATAGCCTCAACTAATCAAAGCCTGGGACTTTGGTTCAAGTGGAGGGGGAGTCTCCCACCCTCCAACATCCACCTCCATGTCCCCTGAAGGCATGTCCCTAGAATTTTAGAGTCCTGAAAGTATGCAACACAAAACACCAATTCAGAAAGATTGAGCAACGTTACATGTGCATTTATTTGGAACACCTCAGGCTTCTTTGAGTGATACAATACTCAGTGATATCCTCTGGATATCGATAAGAAGAGCTCACAGGCTCTTAACCCTCCTTTGGGGTTAAAAGGGAGGGAATTAAACAAAGAGTTGAAAAGGGCATGGTTGACACTTGGCAAAGGAAAAGAAAAATGGGTCACAGAAACATGAAGAATGGCCATTTCCATCTCCACTGCCAGAGGATAGACTACCGTCTGGCATATACTTAACTGGGAGCAAACATTGATTCATTTTTTATTTATTTCTCTGTGTACCAGAAACACAAAGTAAAAGAATACATGTACCTAGGTCTTTTGCAAGTAGAGAACCATGGTTCTAAAGCAGGTTAAACAAAAAACGTAAGTTCCAGCCAATCATCCAAACTATGACAATCATATATCTCATTGAGTGGTTACTTAATAGCTACTGATAGGTCTTTATTTTCACAAGTACACATTAAAAAAATTCACATCTACCACTGTCAACTTGATGTAGCCTAGAGTCACCTGAGAAGGAAGTCTTGTGTGTGTGTGTGTGTGTGTGTGTGTGTGTGTGTGTGTGTGTGTGTGTGAAGGAAGTCTTAACTGAGAGATGCCCCAGATAAGAATGGACTGTGGCTGTGTGTATAGAGATTGTCTTGCTTATTAGTTGATGTGGGAGGAGCCCTCTATAGGCAGCACCATTCCCTGGGCAGGTGGTCCTAGGCTCTATAAGAAAGCCAGTTAAAGCCAGGCATGGTGTCACACACCTTTAATCCCAGCACTTAGGAGGCAAAGGCAGGTGAATTTCTATGAGTTCAAGGCCAGCCTAGTGTACATAGTGAGTTCCAGGACAGCTGAGGCTACAGGGAGACCCTGTCTCAAAAAGACCAAAAAAAAAAAAAGCCAGTTAAGCATAAGCCTGACAGTGAACCAGGAAGCAGTGTTCCTCTGTTTTCTGCTTCAAGTTCTTGCTTGATTCCCTGCTCTGACTCCCTTCAGTGATGGACTGTAATCTGAAAGGTGCAATAAACCCTTTCTTTTCCTAAGATGCTTTTGGTGAGAGTGTTTTATCACAGCAAGAGGAGTGAAACTAGAATGCCTAAGTTCCTACTTAAAACAGTGTAAAACAGTGTGAAACAAAACCTTGGTTAATCTGGGCTATCTGTATGGCCTTAAACATCCAGAAGGAAAGTACAACCAGAAATAAATAATTAGACCAGAGAACCTGTAATGCAGACACAAAACTTGAGATCTTAGTAAAAAGACAAAAAGAAGAGAGAGAGAGAGAGAGAGAGAGAGAGAGAGAGAGAGAGAGAACCATTGTTTGGCCTGTCTATAATTCTCACAGGCAGGAGCATATGCTCTGTAGATGCCACTGTTTTAGGCACTCCTCAAAGACATGAGATACGAATTTTTTTTTTTACTATTTAGACTTCCAATGTGGACCGAGGACTGCTAAGATACTCAGCTTGTGAACTAAGCAGCTAATGGGAATTCAGCCTCCTCAGAAGATGGACTGACATTGTTGGATTACCTCAGCAGTATCATGGAGGCCAATGCAGGGGGATGGGGGATCAAGACAGGACGTGTGCTTACTGGACTTCATTTGGGGGCACAATATTTAAAGCAGAAGCATGTCAGTAAGGGTTTCCTTCTGCATAAGGTTTTTTGTAATGTAATGTCTTAATCATAATCTACCATCAAATATTTTAGGAATATCTTTAATATTTAGATAGTATATTAACAGCATGCAATAATTACATCATAGGTTCTCAAACAGAGGCAGTCTATTGCAAGGTCCTTCTCTGCTGCCAGTTACCATAGGCTGTTTAAAGTTAGAAAACTGAGTAGAAACACTGAACATTGTAGAAATGCACTTTACTCAGTAATACTTGAGTTGTTGTAATATTAGACTATCCATTTGGTTGTTACAGAAAATCCTTAACTGTAATTGATGATTGTTGCCGTAATAGTATACTGCCTGTATTTCTACCTCTAGTAATGGGCTTTATGTGCTAGATTTCAATATCCTTGAGCCTGGGCAAGTGCACAGTCTTTTTAAAAAGAAACATAGTTTACTTGCACAAAACTCATCAGATTTGAGAGATCGTTAATGCCCTTGAAGTGGTTTTTGTGGGTGTGAAACAAATGGTGAGAATTTGAACTGTTCCCTTATTATAGTATTGAAAATAAGTCTAATTTATCTATCAAATCATGTTCATGCCCTGATTTTATGTACTTGTATCTATCAATAAACATTGTGGGAAAAAAGTGTGAAGTGCTGGTTGTTCACTGGGAGAATAATAAAGTAGTTTGGAATATCTTTATGCTCTTGTCATAGGCCACATCTCTGAGCTCCTCACAGATCTCCATGAAACACCTTCATCCATTTCTCTGTCCTGTACACCAGAGTCAATGACCAAACCAGTGACTGTTGGGTGAGGAAGCATGGGAACTGTGCTCTCTTGCCTAGGGTGGGTCGAGACAACTCACCATAACCTGACCCTGCAGAGACCCTGGAAGGATCAGGTTACAGTCACCCTCATCAAGTCTTTGCATGAGAAAAATGTCTTTCCTTAGCATCCTTTCCTACTTTGTTCAGGATCCTTTTACTGTTTCCCAAGGAGCATTTCTTTTAGAATCCTGCTCACAAGAATCTGTATTCCCAAGGTGTGCTTCTGCTAACTGACATCTACAATGCTCCACGAGCTGGCTTACCATTACTACAAATTGTTTGGTATGAGGATTCTTAGCCTCCCCAGTAAATTGTTCTGGTGGACATTTGTGGCACAATACTTGCTGCAGCCCCTTCCTCCCACAAATGGGTCAATAATATTTAGCCTAAATTGATTTTATTTCATAATAAAGTGAAACCTTGGAGCTGGAGAGATGGCTCAGCAGTTAAGAGCACTGGTTGCTCTTGCATAGGACCTGGGCTCAATTATCAGCATGATGGTCAACGACCATCTGAAACTCCACTTCCCAAGAATCCAAAACACTCTTCTGGCCTCCTCAGGCATTACATAGCAGGGGTGCACTGTACATACATTCAGGCAAAACACTCATATATATAAAATAAAAATAAAATATTTAAAAAGTGAGACCTTAAACCATAAATGTATAAAGTCTCAGTTAAGAAGAATATATAGAGCATCATGCTTCAAAAAGAGAAGCCTGGTCTAGCAAGACCTAACTGTGTCCTCGAGTGGATAGAACTGGTGATTGAAAAGCCACAAGGAGCCAGCCCTCCCTCTCCCACCAAAAAAAACCTGAGTGACCCTTGAGGAACAGATCCTCAACTGACCTTGAGAAAACAAAAACCTTGGTTAATCTGGGCTAACTGTGTGGTCTTAAGCATCCAAAAGGAAAGTATAACCAGAAATAAATAATCAATAAGGTCTGAGAAATTGTACTTCAGGTATAAAATGATCCAAACCTTTGATGCCAGATGGGGACTACTGAGATATCCAGTTGGTGGACTGAGTGGCTACTGGGATTTCTTCCTCTTCAGAGTGTAGACTGCCATTGTTGGACTACCCAGGCTGTGTCATAGAGGCCAGTGCAGGAAGATCAAGACAAGACACATGCTTGCTGGACCTCATTTGGGTGGCCATGGGGGTAGGGACCCCAATGTGGAGCACAGGGGCAGGATGGATGGTTGTTTGGGCTTGCCAAGGAGGAAACTTCAAGCACTTCCTTGGGGGGAAACATGATATCTTTTGGTAAAAGAAAAAGGAAAGAAAGAAAATCCTCCAACTCAGGTGATATGTGTATGTATATATTTATATATGTATGTATGTATATATATATATATATATATATGCATTACAAGTTGGAGAAAAAATGGAATTTCCATGTTAAAGTATCACTGTATTTTGATGCCTTTTTTGGTATCACAAGTTCTATTTATGTTACTTTGATGCTATGTATACTCTAAAGTTCAACTTAAAATAAAATTAAAAAAAAGAAATTTTTCAAAAGGCACAAATCCTCAATAAAAAATAAATAAATGTACAGTAAATATATATAGAGAGAGCTTGTCCTGTAGAAGTTCAATGAACAGCTCATTTTTTATTTTTAAGGTTTGTTTTAATTATTGTTTATTTATAGGTATGTATGTGCATGCACATGAGGGTGCCCACAGAGGCCGGGAGACATTGTTAAATCCCCCTGGAGCTAGAATTACAGGTGGTTGGTTATGATCCATCCAATGTGGAACTGAAAACCAATTTCAAATCCTTTACAAGACTGATACAAGAGCTCTTAACTGCTAAACCATCTCTCCAGTACCACAAGTTAATTTTTAAAAACCATGTAATGATGTTGTGTGCTTTCCTCACTAAGTGGTGCATAATTTACATGAATATGTATAAAGTGAAATTTGCCCTGTTTGTTCTTTGTGTCTTAAAAGCAATAATTTTCCAGTACCAAGGAGTAAGAATTCAAAGTATTAAATTACACTATAAATGAAAGGAATTAGGATAACTCTGCACACATATTAATACATGGAAAATTGCTATCCAATCAAACTCTTCATATTACATGATTTCTTGTAATTTTCCTACTCAGTGGGTTTGTATGCAGCAAAGAGTCCCTAGGTCTCCTTAGGTTGTATTAATTCTCCTATCTGTGAAGCAAGTCCATCCATTGGAATACATACTATGACAAATCCAGTAAGAGCTAATCATGTAGAAGGAGCCAGCCTTTTGTCACCATACACCATATGTTTCAGAGACACACAGAAGGCATGACTTACTTTTATTCCCAGGGCTTCTCCTGAAATGACAGCCACTGTTACACCATCCTTACTGGGCTTCGGGATGTCTTTACTTTTTAATTCCTGGTACTGAGGCTCCACCATCTTTTCTGAGCTTCTCAAATTCACCCACAGTTGTAGGCCATGGGCTGGCTCTTCTGAGCAAGGCATCTCAGCATGCAGAATGCCCCGGCCTGCAGTCATCCACTGTGAACAACAATTAAACAAGAACCCAAATGGAACCCAGCACATAAGAAGTCTATACATGCAACAATTATAACATCGTGGCTCATGTCTAAGTGACGCATCCAACAGGTGCTTCTCTGATATCCATATGCATCAAATACACACATTAATTTGTTAGTTAATAATGTAATTAAACATTTAATGTCTCTGGATTTGATCCCCAGCACCACAGGGGAAAAAAAGAGATTGAGGGGGACAAAGAATTCCAGAGACCTGTGTTGGTTGCTATTAAGAATGGAAGGGTACATAGAAGGGGAGATGTGATAGTGTTGTCAACTAGACAGCACCTAGAATTATCGGGGAGAAAGGCCTCTGGGCATGTCTTGGGGGGTTATCTTAGTTATATTAATTGATGTAGAAGACCCATCTTGACTGGACAGGACTATTCCCTTGGCCTGGGGCCATGAGAACCTGAACTGTATAAAACTGAGAAAGTGAGCTGAGCACTGATATCCATTATTGCTCTCTGTTTCTGACTGTAGATGTGATGTGCCCATCTGCTTGAAGCTCTTGGAGTCTTAACTTTCCACCATGATGGACTATACCTTTATTACATAGTGAGACAGGCATTAGCATCCTTGGAGGTCATTAAGGATGGACCACTGTCTCATGATTAGATTTGGATGCCTCCCCCCATCCCTGTCCTGTCTCCCTGGTAACCCTCCCCAAAGGGAAGCATTGGCTTAGCCCCTCCTTAAGATTTAAAACACCATATGAAAAGCTGGAAGTTTAAGGGACTTGCAGAGGCCCATTAAAAGAAGGCTGCTTCCTTCTACTCAACAGAATAGTATCTGAGTTCTTTTTGGGTCCCGAGTGGAGACAGGACATTCTGATCTTCCTTAAAGATTAGAATATTATATACTATTATCTCCTGCCTTTAAAGTTAATCCAACCTGGACTGTCAATCACCTGACCATGAGACCATCCCTTGGGAAACTTGATTCATGTGAAGACATGCTAAGGAGATGGGAGGAATAATTATCACTTTAAAGAGATAATCAATACTTCCTGGAAGCCCCTGCCTGCAGGCAGTACTTATAGATCACTATTGAGCCTGCCTAATTCTGTGAATTCTAACTCAGAATGGGTAACTTTTCCTTTTTCTTCTATTTTTTCAGATGCTGGCCCAATGCCTAAGTGTACTTCTGTTGACATTCTGGGCTTTCTCATTTTCTTAGAAGCTTCTCTCTCCTTCTGCCATGCAGTTGCTTGACAGACCTTTATTACTGAACATGCCAGCTCTCTTGGACCCTAAACCCCAAAAGGCATGGCTTTCCTTCCTCCTCTTCCTATCTCCATCCTTTTGGCAGCTGCATCCTTTTACAGCTTGGTTGCCCTGTTGTTTTCTTCTCAAACTCTAAGAAAATGGTCCTCAATCTTCCTCCTGAGTCCATTTTTAAATTATTTTATCAAAAAGATTAAGAACCCACAAAAAACAATGTTGATTCTTCTTGGTAAAACTTGAACTGTGAACAAAATAAACTTTTGCTTTTAGTAGCTTTTGTCAGGGCATTTTTTTTTATCATGGCCATACAGAGAAGCTAACACAGGATAGAACATAGATATGACAAAGGGAGTGGGGAGTTAATGTACTAGAAATGTCACACACACACACACACACACACACCACACACACCTCAAAGACTACTAACCAATCACCAACACCCCATCTTAGCTATACCTGTA
Organism: Rhizomys pruinosus; assembly: GCA_009823505.1. Lineage (NCBI taxonomy): Eukaryota > Metazoa > Chordata > Mammalia > Rodentia > Spalacidae > Rhizomys > Rhizomys pruinosus. The sequence continues at coordinate 361,841 of VZQC01011351.1, forward strand.
AGTCTCCTGGGTTCATTTTACCAACATGTCCACAGAAGTCTTCATGGGCCATGCTTCCCCCTTCCAGAAGGTAAGATACCTTAAAAAAAAAGTTAGTCCTTTGACTACCGTAAAATCATATTGTTTAGGGTGGTTTCTATTGAATTGTGTGAGTTCCATACTTATTTCAGATATTGGACACTTGTCATGATTTATAAAATATTTTATTTCAGTTGTTTTCCCATTAAAATAATGGGCAAAGGATATGAATAGTCATTTTTCCAAAGAAAATATACAAATGGCTAGCAGGTGTGGAAAAATGCTCAGCATTACTAATCACTAGAGAAATGCAACTCAAAATCACAACCTGACATAACCTTTTTTCTCTTGGGTCTATATTCTAAAAAATTTTGAATTATACCTAAGTGTTTACAAGAATGAGAGAAAAGAAAACCCCTTATATATTGTTAATGAGAAGTAAATTGGTCTAGCCAGCATAGAATCCAGTATGGAAGTTATTCAAAAACTAAAAATAGAATTACCAGATGACCCATTTGTCCCAATGCTTAGTACATAGCCAAAAGAAATGAAGTCATCATGGGAAACATACACCAACACACCCATGTTTATTGTAGCACTATTCATAATAGCCAAGATATGAGATCAGTCTACATGCCCATCGACGAATGAATGGATAAAGAATATATGACAAATCTATACACAGTGCAGGATTAGTCAAAGCCTTTAAAAAGCAAAAAAAAAAGCAGGATATCCTGGTGCTCTCTACAGCATGGATAAAGCTGAACAATATTATGTTAAATGAAATGAGTCAGACACAGAAAACAAACACTGAATGATCTCACCTACAGAAATTGAGAGTAGAAGGTTAGTTACTAAGGATGGAAATAGGAAAATATAGAAATGTAAGTCAAAGGCCTATATATAGCTATAAGATTTTAAAAAGTTCTTGGAGTTTTCTGGTGGAGTTTTTAGCATATAAATTGATGGAACTAGATGATATTATGCTAAGTGAAGTAACACAGTCCCAGAAAAACAAATGACGAATGGTATCCCTCATTTTTGGATGCTAGCACCAAGGACCTACTTGTGAGGCAAACGGAATAACGTTAATGTATATTTCTCTTTATCTAAAGGCAACTGTGGTCTTATAATATGAATCCCTTAACAGACTCTAAAATTAACCTACCACTTATTTTCAGACTTTCAAATTTTGGTATATGAAAATTTGGTATAAGGGTATTTATGCATATCTTAGAAATTTCACTTTTTTCACATAAATTTATTTTTATTTTTTTATCAAATCTAGACCCGTGTCCCCCCTATCCCCCCACCCCACCAGAGCTCATGCATTCTGCCAAACATGCTTTTCATCTCTTTCTCAGTCTTTCTCAATATTCTCCATGAGGAAGTTGACTGTTTTGAGCAGAAGTTCACTGTTTCAGTCAGTTCTTTGATGCAGTCCTTTCTGTTGTTGTTGTTGTTTACGATGAATGGTATCCCTCATCTGTGGATGCTAGTGCCAATTACCTAGTTGTAAGTATTTCTTGTGTAGGCCCCTTGAGCTTTTGTCCAAAGCAGTTGGGCATAATGCATATTGGAAACAACAACAACGACAACAATAGAAATTTCACTTTAAATTTTCATTCACTACTTTTTAAGTGAGTAAACTAGAAAATGCATTCATTTGGGGGATTTTAATTTTTAGTCAAACATATTCAACCAAACACCAAGTTTAAATCAGTATTTATAAGTAAACTATGCTTTCTACCAGCGTCTGAAGCTAACAACTTTTACCAACTCTTTAAATGACAACTTTGTAAAACCACAGAAAGTGCTGGCCATGATAATGCACGCTTTTCATCTCAGCACCTGGGAGGCAGAGGCAGATGGATCTCTGTGAGAACAAGGCCACCCTAGTCTACATAGTGAGCTCCAGGCCAGCTGGATCCACAGGGATACCCTGCCTCAAAAAAACCCCACACACAAAAACAGAATGGAGATATTCATATCATATTTTTAGAAGATTTGTTCATTTTTATTTTATGTGCATGCAATGCCCATAAAGGCCAGAAGAGGGAGTCAGATGCCCTAGAGCTGGATGTTTATGAGCCACCATGTGAGTATTTAGAACCAAACCTGGGTCCTCTGCAAGACCAGAAAGCGCTTTTAACTGCTTAGTCATCTCTCCAGACCCCAAATATGTTTTAAACATTTTATTTATTATTTTTATTTTATGTGTATGACTGTATTGCCATGTCATGCAATGCTTATGGAGGTCAGAATAGGGTGTTGGATCCCCTGGAAGTGGAGCTATGGATGGTTGTTAGCCACCATGTGGGTGCTGGGAATTGAACTCAGGTCCTCTGCAAAAACAGCCAGTGCTCTTAACTGCTGGGCCATCTCGCAAGCCCCAAGGCTGCAAATAAATTATATTTTAAAAAATCCAAAATATCCTGAGGTAAGAAATGAGAAAACATGAAGCTTTCAGCATATCCGTCAGAGATACTGCTTTTTAAAAACACAACACAATTATCTCTTCATCTATATAAGACCTCCTCAAGTGTGTTGAAGGCAAACTTTTTAGTCTATGTTATCTTGCTTTATCTTGAAGGACAAAATGTAATCCTAACTCATCTTGCTTTTATATAAAAAGTCATAAGGCACTTTTATGTCATTAAATATTATTTTTTTATTTTATTTACATGTATGTGTACATATGTATATGTGTCATGTGTATGCGGGTGCCAGAGGAGGCCAGAAGTGGGCATGGACTCCCCTGGAGCTGGAGTTAGGGGCTGTTGCTAGCCAAGTGATGTGGGTGCTGGGAATTGAACTCTTTTCCTCTGGAAGAGCAGCAAATTCTCTTAGCCAGTGAGCCATCTCCAAGATCCTAAGTATAATACAGTTAATAAATAATTTCTTATGCATTTTCATTTGTAGGAAATAACTTTATGATTATCCATTCGAATTTATGAAAACTATGATCATAATTTTTATTTATTTATTTATTTATTTATTTATTTATTTATTTATTTATTTATTTATTTTTTCCCACTCAGACTGTGCTCCCTCCCTCTGACTCTCCCAAAGGAAGAGCAGAACCATCATCAATGGCAAATAGCAGTTGCAAAAGAGCAACACTAAGAGACGGCTTCACGCTCAGGAGGAAGCACTATGTCTCGTCCTCACGGTTTCTGGTACTCTACACAGTCAGAGAAACTTCTCTAGTTACAAACTATAGAAATGATCCCTGAAAGTATAGTCTTGATCATAATTTTTAAATAGTAAGACAGTTCATCAACTTCACTTCATGAACTTACTGAACAAATATTTAATTTAACGAGGTCCTATAATGCCCTAAGTCACATGCTGGGAAATACAACACATATAGTCATTGACTTCATGTGGCTTTGTAGTCTGATAGGAAAGACAAACAGTAAGCAACAAGAACAGAAGACAAGCACCCTTCTAGGTTAGTACAGGATGCTGCTGAAGACAGGCAGGCACTCAACTCATGTTTTATGTTTGTGTGCAAGACAAAATTTCTCAGACAAACTGAGATCAAAAAGAAGAATAATGCGATGGTTAATGTTGATTGTCAGCTTGACAGAATCTATGATCACTAGGAGACAAACTTCTCATCATGTCTATGAGACAGACAGTGGGGTTGATCTAAATGGAAAGATCCACCCTAAATGTGGTGGCACCACTCCGTGGGCTGGGACCCCAGACTGAATTTAAAGGATAAAGAGACCTGAGTACCAGCATTCATCTCTCTCTGCTTTTTGACTATAGATGAAATGCAGCCACCTCACTTGCTTGCCCTCATGCCTTCATACCATGGTGGACTATAACCTCACACAGTGAGCCAAAACAAACCCTTCTTTCTTTGGGCTGCTTTTGTCAGGTATTTTGTCATAGTATTGAGAAAAGTAAGATGGAAATACGCTAGAAAAAAAAAGGTAGTGGTGATAGTGGACAAGAAGGATATTCCCTGCCCTGCCTCCCTTCTTGTGTACTTCTACCCCCAGTAAGCCCTTTTTCAGCTTCATGCTGGGTAGTCAAGGAAGGAAACAATTAAGAACAAAATCTAATGACACATGAGTATGAAGATACCACAATGAATCCCATTACATTTTACACAAGCCAAAAAATTTGTTAAAAAAGAAAATGTCTTGGGGCTGGAGAGATAGCCTAGTGGTTAAGAGTGCCGACTGTTCTTGCAGAGGACCCGGGTTCGATCCCCAGTACCCACATGGCGGCTGAGAACTGTCTTTAACTCCAGTTCCAGGGGTGTCCGACACCCTCTTCTGACCTCCACGGTATTGCACGACATGGGTGCACAATCCTACATGTAGACAGTACATTCATACACATAAAAAATAAATTAAAAAATTTAAAAAAGATTTAAAAAAATAGAAAATATTTTATGCATGAAAATTTTATTGTATTTTTTTAGATGAGGTCTCACTCTGTAGTACTAGGTATCCTGGAACTCCTATGTAGACAAGGCTGGCCTCAAACTTACATAGATCTTCCTGTCTCTGCCTCCCAAGTTCTGGGACTAAAATGGTATATGCCATCATGCCCATCAGTATAAGCATTTTAAAATAAAATTATATATATATATATATATATATATATGGAAAAATGTTAAAGAACAATTATATATATATATATGCTCTAAAATATTTTATTTATTTTTATTTTATGTGTATGAGTCAGTGCACCCGTGTTGTGCAATGCCCATGGAGTTCAGAATAGGGTGTTGGATCCCTTGGAACTGGAGTTATGGATGGTTGTTAGCCACCATGTGGAGTCTGAGAATTGAACTCAGGTCATCTGCATGAGCTACCAATGCTTTTAACTGCTGAGCCATTTCTCCAGCCCCACAGAGCAACTATATTTTAAAGTGGCCAAATACAATAATACATTTAAATAGGTTCATCAAATACAATTTTGTACAGTGATTATTCACATGCATGGAGATGCTTAGCTGTACACATACAGAAAATGTCAACAGTGCTCATCTCAAGATGGTAGAATGAAAAACAATTAAAACATCCCCAACTTGCTAAGTTTTATTATTTTTTCTTTCCACTGCTGTGATAGTTTGAATTTCCTGCAATAATTAACTTACTTTTTATTTTACAACAGAAGAAACTTATAGTTTGAAAGCAACTCAGGTTGTTTCTTCCTTGGGCTGGAGAGCTGTCATAGCTTTTAAAGGCTCAGGCTCAGAACCAAAAGGACAAGAATGTTTCCTCCGATCAGTAGATGAAAATAATGGTAGGGTGAAAGCAATCAAGAAAAAAAAATGAAAATAAGTGATAGGGAGAGTCTGTTTTCTTGAAGGTTGTGCCACATGGCAGGTTGACTGGTCTCCAAGGGATGGAACCACACTCAAAAGCATATTGGACAAGATAGGTCTTTTAGAAGAGAAACACAATAATGGAGGACATGAAGTAGGTGGGGTAGCAGGGAGTCAAGATGGGGAGGGATCTGAATAATAGCATTAAAATACATTGCATTGATTTCTCAAAAAATCAATAGATATATTTTTTTAAAATAAGTGGTATGTATTATTCTATATAGATGCTGGGGAATAACTGTTCCAACCCCAATGGACAAGATTGGTCAGGAAGGCAGGTAGACATTCAGGGCAACACCACCACCACGTATAAGTCCAGATTACATGTGAGGGCAGCATAGCTCAAACATGACCATGTGTTCCTAGTTTAACTTTTATGGCCAGAACTCATGTCAGAGTAGTAATAAAGCACTTAGAATTCAAAAAGAACTATAAGGGAACAAATGACAAGCTTCCAAATTTCAAAGAACTAGTCAAACTATAAGGAGCAGCGTCTAGAATCATTTTCCTCTTCTTTCTTGCTGCATATGAATTTTAATTTAAAAATAACTGCATAAGAAAAGTAATTTCCAATCTGTTTTGGCTAAAGCTCTCCTTTGGGTTCTCAAAGGAGAACTTTTAAAATCATATTATTTCCTGCCCATATTATTTTCTATTACACCAGCATAAAGGCTTTCTAGCTGCTAATCATTTTATATATATATATACATATGTGTGTGTGCATGTGTTTAACTTCAAAGTAAAACATGCTCATTTAAACATGAAAGTCTAAGTGCATACCAAGAGAGGACTGTTTTATCAAGTTTGATTTTATGGAGTAGTTTCACACTGGTATTAGAAACTGAAAAGGCAGTCATTGTCCCTTTCCCTCTACTTCCCCAGTGGTCCTCCTCTTTTCCCTGGTAATCCAAATGTAAACATCATTTGTATCATTAGAAAATCTGAAGTAGAGGGCTGGAGAGATAGCCTAGCGGTTAAGAGCACCGACGCTCTTGCAGAGGACCCGGGTTCGATCCCCAGCACCCACATGGCGGCTAAGAACCGTCTGTAACTCCAATTCCAGGAGAACTCCAGTTCCAGGGGAATCCGAGACCCTCTTCTGACCTCCGCGGCATTGCACGACACGGGTGCACAGACCTGCATGCAGACAGTACATTCATACACATACAAAAATAAATAATAAAAAAAAAAAAAAAATTTAAAGAAAATCTGAAGTAGAGACATCTGATCAATGAAGCTTTACTGACTGTACAGTGCAGCCTTTTATTCCTTAAGGAAAACTGTGGTCATTAAGGAAACCATTGCTAATTTTATTTATTTATTTATTTATTTATTTATTTATTATTTATCTATTTATTTGTGCTGTAAATGCTAGACAGCAACATTCCATATGAATTGATGTCTATAGAAGATTTAAAAAAGAAAAAAAATTCCCTCAAGCAGTACTTCTGAGACTTAGACAAGCCAGATGATTTTTAGGGCATTACATAATCACAAGCACCTGGAGACTTGCTGCGGGTGGTTGACAAATTTTGAATGTTATGTTTAAACTCAAGAGATACGTGTGTCTAATTAAGTAAGAAATTTGTAATCTGAACCAGGTTTATCCTTAAAGCACTTGATGTGCTGCTTGCTCTCGCTTCCTCCTTTCCTTTTTCTAGTCCTTTCGATGGATCTTCCATGAATATTTTTGTTCCCTTGTCAGTTAATTTAAGTGTTTGTATTTAGAGAAAGAAAGACCCAAACCCACCACAGTGATGAAAGAAAATTGCCACTTGCCACGTGAAGTGTAGGACAGGTGTACTTCAAGGAACTGCAGGTTAACTCTGAAGAATTATAACACACAAGAAAATAGAGTTTGCTGGGGGTTTTCGACTGGCATTTAGAAAGAAGGGCACAGAGACCTCATTCCATGTTTATAAGATCTAACAAAAAAGTTTGTATTATAGGTAAAGTCATGTTTTCTTTTGATTCTTTTTGTCCTAAAATGGTGACCTTTTTTTTGTCTGCTAGTAGCTGGGTAGAAAAATAAAAATAAAAACAGAGCAGGGCATGGCGGCCACGGCTTTAATCCCAGCACCTGGGAGGCAGAGGCAGGCGGATCTCTGTGAGTTCAAGGCCAGCCTGGTCTACATAGCAAGCTCCAGGCCAGCTGAGACTAAAGGGAGACCCTGTCTTAAAAAGACATAATAAATAAATAAATAAATAAATAAATAAATAAATAAATAAATAAATAAATCAGAAAAAAAAACACAAGTTGAGGTCAGGTCTGCCAAAAGATGCTAGCAAGGAACATATTGCATAGTAGAAATTGCTAACTGTCCTCAAAGCAAAATATGCTGTTCGAATTCATACACTTACTGACCCAGGTTATTTTATGAAGCGATCTTCATGAGTTGAGCAATCCCTCAGAAACCTGAAAAATGACCCCAAATGGACTCACCTAACACTAATCCCACATACACACCTTCAGAACTCCCCAGATGTGGTTATAACAATTCAAAAAAAGATACACAAATTCAGATGTTCAGCCAACAGGCAAATCTAAGTACGCTGTGGTTTTGTTGGTCCAGCCTTGACATTTTCCTGTCAGAACCCTACACCGGGAACAATCTTTCGGAGACTCCTGCTCCTTACAGCCTGCTCCCTGCTGGTGAGGCCCTGTCTCTAGAAACTCTTAGGCTTTGGAAGTCTGCTTGGGATTATGGATGGATTGCCATTTGCCAGGCGTGATCTGAAGAGGGAAGTGCATGACTTTCTCTTAGAAGCTCAGTATAGTCAAATACAAAATGAACCTAAGAGTTGAGAACCTCCAGTGTGGCGAGAACTAAAGCGTGGCATGTGAGCAAAGGCCTAGCAGATAACACATGTTCAGTAACTCCTGGAGTTAGCACATTCATCACACCTTCTTGGGCAGGAATCCCAGCCATGGGTCCTCCCTCCTGCCTTTTGGAGTGTATTTCCCTGAGTGTCTCATGGTTCAGTTTCTCACTTCATTCAGGCCTCTGTTCAAATATGACAGACTAAATAAACCGATCTCCAACCAGCTCAACCCAATCTATTGTACCCTCTGCTGATTTGTTTCTCCTTCCTAGAGTTTTCACTGTGAGACGTTATCAATTCATTTCTTGTCATTAATTTGATGCAATCCCACCTATCAATTTTTAAAAATTAATTAATTAATGTATTTGAGTGTTTTGCCTACATGTAGGTAAGTGCCCCCGTGCTTTCACCATTTGCTTGTCCTCAAGCAAAGAAGAAGGCCTCCCATGGAACTGGAATTACAGACAGTTGTTAGCCACCATGTGGGTGATAGGAACTGAACTTGGGTCCTCTCTGAGCACGGTGCCATCACCCCCCACCATTTGTCAATTCTTACTATTATTTACTGAGCTACATCGGCTGTATTCAGAAAGTTGTTGCCTATGCCTAAATCTTGAAGTATTTTCACCAGGAATATTTTTTTTTATTAATTTTATTTATTTTTGTATGTGTATGAATGTACTGTCTGCATGCAAGTCTGTGCACCCGTGTCGTGCAATGCCGCGGAGTTCAGAAGAGGTCTCAGATTCCCCTGGAACTGGAGTTCTCCTGGAATTGGAGCTTCAGACGGTTCTCAGCCGCCATGTGGGTGCTGGGGATCGAACCCGGGTCCTCTGTAAGAGCGGTCGGTGCTCTTAACCGCTAGGCCATCTCTCCAGCCCACACCAGGAATATTTTTTTAACACTTCATCACTGCCTAGCATACAGATGGCACTGAAGGTTTGTGGAATAAATGAATGTATCTTATATTTGTATAGTATTTCAGCATTTACTAAACAACATTTCCCTGGCATATATAGTAATCTACACATTATTATTATGGCTTAGTGTGAATAAAGTTACATTATTAATAACAGCAGAGCAAGAAAGTAAATCAATATTTTCTATCGTTGAAAATAAAACTATTTTCACCTCCCTGCCTCAC